>OX419591.1:15446859-15489238 GCA_948473455.1 Teleiodes luculella | reverse complement strand
TGTCTGCAAATTTACAAAAAAAATACTAGATGCTATCAAGTTACAAAAACTCTAGCGGCAATATAGAAGGCAATATACTACTAATCCACTTCCTCATCTGGAAAAAAAGTAACGGTGCTATGCTATCCAGAAAGTTTGTAAATCAGCCCGCTTTGATATCCCTTATCAGTATGTCTGCCATGCATGGCTTTAGGTGTCATTAATTTTATTCTATCTTTTCAAAATTCAAAAAAGTTTTTTATTCGAAGTAAGATTTTTACAAATCACTTTTTGACGTCGAGGCGAGTTCACAGTTTGGCTGTCTTGTGTGGAGAAGAACACGCCGGGAAGAAACTCCACAGACTCTTTTTAAGTATTTCCTTAGGTACTTTGATTTTGCATCACTACATTGTAATATGTTTTTACTCAGGGAAAGCGCAGCCCTCCACGAAATAACAGTATGGGCCCGCGACAAGCCCCCCCGCGCGTCCCGCGCCCTCGCCCGCGTCACGGTGCGGGTGCAATGACTCGGACGAACACCCGCCGGCGTGGGGCAGAAAGCTGGCCGAGGCCAGGATCGCCAGGAATGCGCCCCCCGGGGCCCTCGTGGCGGCTCTGAAAGCGGCCGACCCTGATGCCGGTGACGCTGCTAGGATTATTTATTCGCTGGCTGGTGGGGATTCTGCTGGGCTGTTTGAAAATTGGTGAGTGGTGGGATTATTTATTACTGTCACCCACAGAACATTTAAAAGAGGTTAGAATGGCGATAATGCGCCGTCCGTATGAAATCCGGTGTCGCCGATTCCACCCCACCTTTCACTCCACTACATCTGTACTTCAATAAAGATGAAGTTTACGCACATATTTGCAATTTCAAATCTAGCCAATCATAGCGCCGCTCAATCACGCGATTTCAAATGGAAACGAATCATACGCATGCACGCACACTGATGTAGATTTTTTATAGCTATGTGTGAGTTAGACCAGCGCGATCGTTTCTTTGCGTGAAGTATGAGCGTTTTGCTCAATAGTTTTGGCGCGCCGGCCCCCGCCCACATCGCCTTTCTAACCTCTTTTAAATGTTCTGTGCTGTCACCCAAATCGAAGGACCACTATGTGGATGATACTGCTTTAAACAATTACTAAAAAACCTCTCATCATGAACTTATTTCTCTACATTAGCATTAGGCGAGGTAGGTAATTTTCTCATGAATGTAAGACAAAAGAAATAGGAGACAGGAGAGGAAAACTCTTGACTCTTAGACGTAAGTAATAATATAGTAACACTAAACTTGACTAATCAATTTTTTCGTGCATCGTGAATTATTTCATCACAATTAAACCGTGAATGAAATACAACTTATTAAACATAGTCATACAAAACACACATACATTAGACATGTGTCTGTTGTAAACAGACAAATAAACATACATAGACAATACAAATAAAAAAAAACCGTATATAAATTGCAACTCTCGCATGGTTAGTCATAACATTTAGATGCCATTAACACTATGATTGTTAACACAGAGCCGGCGCTAGGCGAGGTGCGCCTGTCCCGAGCGCTGCCCGCCCGCGGCCCCCGCGAGTACACGGTGACGGTGCGCGCGCGCAACCCGCCCCCCCTCGCCCGCGCCGCCGCCCTGCCGCTGCACGTCACTGTGCTGGAACCAGACCCGACCCCGCCGAGGTAACGTCGCTCATTCATTTTAAAGCCTGACCAAAGAAATAAGAAACCTGCTCTGGGGGCACCACGTGTATATTTTTACGAATATAGTAACAATTTTCCTTATAAAATTTGTTCCATTGAAATTCCGCAATATGGCGAGGTTTCGCTTTAGTCCCCAAACATTTCCACAATGCCTCTACATAACATCAAAGCATCTCATCTCTTCATTATCAAGCCATTCTCTTCATGCGAGCACGCGATGTGTTTTTGTCACAAAACCAAACACATAAAACTGTTTCGAAGTTCTCCCAAAGAATGTCCTTCAATCATCTTTGGTTCTATCATAGAAGATGTAATAGGTAATTTTATATTGAAATATGATACAATATAATTCACTTTATTGACGCCAAAACTGACATTTAGACACTCGTAAACAAAAAGATGTTTATACCATACCTTTTTTTTTTTGTGTAATTGTGAAAACATTTCGTTTTAGTTTTATTGTGAATGTTACAGATTCACAACGGAAGAGGCGGTGTGGTCGGTATACGAGAACGAGCCAGCGGGCACGCATGTAGGCGTGATGGAGGCGCGCGGGGGTGCGGGGGTGTGGTATTCCCTGGCGGGGGGCAAGGGGATGTTCCGGCTGAACCCTGCTGCCGGCGCGCTAGCCACCGCCGCGCCGCTCGACCAAGAAACTTGTGCGCAGTATAATTTGACCGTTACTGCGCTTACTATGGTAAGCCTTCTGTTACGATGTCCAGCTATAAATAACTAGGTACCTCATCATTACAATACAACGCCTCTTTTTTTTGTATTTTGCTATGTGTTAATTATATTTTCTTATTGTCAATCTTCTGTGTTGTGATGTCCTACAAATAAATATTTCTGATTTCTGATTTCTTTTAAACAGCCATTTTGAAATCACTTCTGCAAGACGAGACTTGTGTCTTGACTATTGCTCTTGTAACATGAGGGTGTTATTTTTTACAACCTTTTTATTTACTTTACATAATAATATGTTACTTGAACGTAAAAGAGAAAGAGTACTTAAAAGTGGGCACCCGTGCATCGCCACAGAATACCAAATAGTACTGGAGCCGGTATATATACTACCTACTATATATATATATATTTTTATGTCTGTTTTTCAATATATTGAAAAACAGACATAAAAATGTGTATATACCTACTTTATTTAAATTTTTAAATCCACCATATTACTACATCCAGACAAAAAAAGTACGTTTTAGTTGATCCAGAAATTTAGGACTCACATAAAACTTTGTTTACAGGGTGGCGGCATGGCAACAGCAAAAGTCACCGTACACGTCCTCGACCGCAACGAATTCCCGCCCGTCTTACTCAAAACCTCCTACAGAGGGCGCATCTCCGAAGCCGCTCCAATCGGTTCCCTGGTTACGGCGCTAGATGTCGCTGAGAAGGATGCGCCATTGGTTTTGGAGACTGAAGACGGTGATTCTCCAGCTAATAGGCAAAAGGCTTATGAGATTTTGGAGCCGGAAGCGCAAGCGAAGTTCCACATAGATCCTACTACTGGAGCGTTACGGATTGCAGCGTTGCTGGATTATGAAGATACTCCAGTGCATGAGTTTACTGTCAAGGTAACTTCTGCGATCTTTGTAGTTTCAAGTTATACTGGTTATTTTGATGTAAAAATCTACCTGGAATGTTTAAAAAAGATACCTACATACACTTCTGAAAAAACACCTACTACAAAAGAGTTTACGTCACATGCGTGAGTGTGCACTGGTTGTAATGATTTCTATAAAATTTTGTTGTTTTGAGAAAAATAGCATGACTATTTGTATAATTTTTAGGTGGTAGACATGGGCACCCCGCGACTACCGTCCGACAGCGCGGCGCGCGTGCGCATCGAAGTGAGTGACGTCAACGACTGCCCGCCGCGCTTCAGTGACGTCACCCATGACGTCACAGTACTGCTGCCGAGCGCGCGCGGTGTGGCGGTCACTGAACTACCAGCTACCGATCCAGATCTGCCACAGCCGCTCAAATATGACATAATTGAGGTGAGCTCATGGTCGATAGTTTTTTGTGCTAGCTATAGATACATCACTTTACTATCCGCCACGATATCCGCTACTTTACATTATCTTATCTTATTTAGCCTAAACTGTCCCACTGCTGGACAAAGGCCTCCCTCTTTTTCTTTCACTGCTCTCTGTCATGAGCTACTTCTGGCCAGTGTTTTAAGTAGCTATAAAGCTCGTCCCGCCATCTCCTACGCGGCCGTCCACGTCTACGCCTATTGGTAGGTGGGTTCCAGACCGTGGTTTCTTTTGCCCATCATAGGTCATGAGGCATGCGGCAGACGTGTCCGGCCCAGTTCCACTTAAATTTGGCAGCATGTTGGTAGTATTTTAAAAGAGTAATATTAGAGCACCCGTAACGGTACGTTTTCACGCTACCCTACGCTACTACTTACTTTTTCCATCTATTTAATAGCATAAAAAATATAACACCTATCCAAATACTGAATTGAAATGTATGTTCCACAGGGCGACCCAGACGGCGTTTTCACTATAACATCAGAAGGCACACTGATGGTGGAGAAACCAGACGAGCTGGCAGATTCCTACCGCCTCCGGGTCCGCGCTTCAGACGGCCAGTACGCCGGCACCACGCGGGTTCGCATTCGAGTCCACACAGCCGACAACGCCGGGCTGGCGTTCCACAAGGCGGACTACTACGGCTCCGTGCTGGAGAATTCTACCAAGCCCGCCACCGTCGCGGTGCTCAATGTGCTGGGGGCAGCCCTGAATGAGCATATCGAGTTCCGTATACTGAATCCTGTTGAAGGGTTTGAGGTGAGTTTTGTTTTGATTGGAATCTGCGTTTTTTTTTTATTGACCTATGCTTGTGTCGAAAAGGTACAACCAATCAAGCTTCACCGGACTTGATGGAATCTGCGTTACAGTATTTTGGAATTAGGTTCAGGTCGATTTAGTTTGATAACTGAAAATATTAAGATATTATGTGAAATTGGAGACTTTTAAATGAGTACCCTTCTTTTTACGCAAAGAGATTTGAAAGCCGCGCTAATTTGTTATTCTGAGTTTTTACAGAAGTTTGCTCACTGTGCATTGAAGTAGCTTAAATGTTCAAACGTTATAAGTTTATAACAAATTGTTTGAATTTTTGAACAGTTTCCTTTAGCAAGACGATTTCAAAAACGGTTTAGGTAGCATGCAGAACTTTCATCTCTTATTTATAATTATACATATATTTTTGTATAATTATATTTCCAGGTCGGACTAACATCAGGCGCGGTACGCAGCACGGGCTTAGCGCTAGACAGAGAAGTCCGCGATTCATACACACTACTCTTACAAGCGCGCGGTGGTACCGGTGCGAGCGAGACGGCACGAGTGGCACACGCCCGTCTGCACATCTCCGTGACGGATGTGAACGATAACTGCCCAGTGTTTGTTGAACGGCCGTATGTGGCGGCGGTGTTAGCGGGCGCGGAGCCGGGTGCACCGGTCATAAGAGTGCAAGCGATAGACGCCGATGCCAATGATAATGGAGAGGTGAGTTTGGTTCACTTGCTTATAAAGATTGTTCTTTGCAATACTATTGAAAATATTTTAAATTCATTGTTATTCCTTGGTTGAATATTTTTTAAGTTTATACATTAAAAATTTCAGCCTTCTATTATTCCTAGAAGGCGGAAGGTATTGCTTTTCTGAAAATCAGTAATTCTACCTGTAATGAATGACCGTACTATAACTGGTAATAGAATCTTAAAAAAAAATTGTGTACCTAGTCTTATTATATCCAGAACATTTGAATGAACGAACGTTCTATCAGAGCCAAATTGCAAACGCAAAATACATCAATTCTGTTTGTAAATTTCAGCAATATCTTTTTGTTTTCGTCGCTAATAGCTTAACACGGCACACACACACCAGCGGCAAGTGAAAAGTAACCTGTCGGTTTAAATTGTAGGTCCGCTACGAGATGAAGCGCGGCCACGGCGAACTGTTCCGCGTAGACCGGCGCAGTGGGCAGGTGTCACTCAAACAGACACTAGACGCCCACAACCAACTCTACACACTCGTCATCGCCGCCTTCGACGGAGGTAATGTATTATCAAACACTTCAAACAACTAACAAGGAGGTTGACCTGCGTTGTTCTCCGTCTGAACAACGCTGAAGAAATCATTCAGTAGGTAATTAAAAATTAATAAATATTACCCATATAGCTCAACCTTAAGTGGCTGTGGATGAAGCATATTTCTAGTACGATTGCTGATGAAGGAAGTTGGGGAAAATGCACAGGATTCAGAGTACCTAGACAGAAGATTGATAGTGTGTTTGTTTGATGACGGAAACAAGGAAACCAATTTTTTTCCACATTTCTTAATGGAATTGTGGCCAGCGCCACATACTACGTCATTAGAAGAGCGACCAGTTAGAAGCCGAGGCCAGAGTGCCGAGTGCGAGTTTTGCAACCAAAGTAAACGCGCTCGAAATCGAGAGAGTAAACGCGATTTTGTATGGAATTGAAACTACGCCATCTGTAGAGAGTTAGCTGAACTAAAATTTCTCCATACTAAATGCACGTTTACGTCGTCGTTATCGAGCGCGTTTCGTGAGTAAAAAACTCGCACTTGGCACTCTGAAACGCACTATCAGAGTTTTCGCAAGACATTGAACAAATACAAGTTCCAACAAAGTACAGTTGGACCTCGGTCCCCGGGCTTACCACCGTGTCCGGCGGAGGATCTTCCCTTTGCCTCCTCAGAATTTTACTGGAATAGTCGAAAAGCACGTGAAGGAAACTAAAATTATTATCTTTGAGTGGTAGACTCTAGGCACGATTGTTGTACGTACACGTTTTACTTACTTTCCTTCATATTTTGTTGTGCAGGCGTCCCAGCGTGCGGCTCCGAAGCCGACGTGTCAGTCCGCGTGTGGGGCGGCGGCGCGGCCCCGCGCTGGGAGCGAGCGCACTACACCATCACGGCGAGGGAGGACGCCGCGCCGGGCGAGCCGCTCGCGCCCAGTCTCAGGGCGCACTCGCCCTTGGGACGGCAGCTCATATACACGCTGGTCGACGACCCTCCTACTGCTGACCTTTTCGAGATTCATTTCGATACTGGTAAATACTGGCTGGTTTGCATGCGCACTATTTGAGTTTTTTTCTCTACAGCTAATCTGTATCGTTCGTCGAGAAGAAGGCCGTCTTCTGACTTCTTCATTGTATGTTAAAGAATGAGTAAGTTACAGCGATTAGTAATCAGTGAAATTTTGTATCGAATTTACTTTTCAACGTTTAGCTATGTACGAGCTCTACAAGGTAAGATCGACTTGATTAAACTGGCTAACAAATCTTGTCCTAAAAATTTATACCTAATAGAAGTTGATAATTTATACCTATTACTGCATCAAAGAATAAGTTAAAGAAAAATTCATAATTCCTTAAATCGCATTGTGTAACAAGGGTGCATGTCGGGTTCAAAACATGACTCGCATGCGTAGCTAGGGATAACAACTAGAGATAGCCTTAATATAAAAAACCCAAACTGGATCGGATTACCATGGAACCTTGTCACATTCAACAGAAGAAGACGGCGGCGCTAGATTTCCAATCACCAACGCATGATTTGAATGTGACAAGATTCTATTTCTAAAGTCGCGAGAGCTTTTCGAATTGTCAATGTGGGCAGTTAACTGTGGTATTAGAGCACGCCCATTGTCGGAGACTGGCAACTAACGCATTGGTTTTATCCGCAGCACCTGACAGGGGCAATAGTCCATGTGAGTATTCCGTACGGTGACCTGCACTGGGCTTGTAGCACACATGGCCTCTCATTCCGCCCTTTTAATCAGCTAAACTTGAATATGTTTTTGTGAAATAGGATGTAGATAATCTGTTAATGCTATTTTCATTATTGAGGTGCACTTTAATTTTGCTTTCTACTGATAAAGGGGTCTTTACGTTCAAATCCGCCCTTCTCTTTTGCTCTTCGGGAAATAGAAAAGGGCAGGACGTAAACTTAATTTCAATTAATGCTTTTCTAAATACGGTTTGGATCCAAGGCATTGACAACATTGGAATCCACCCGCTTCGTTCTAAAATGAATGAAATGAAAAGATTATTGATCGTGGTCTCAAACAAACAATATGATTTCTAGAATTAAAGCACTTGTTTATGTATCTACCTACACCTTATTTCTAAAAACATTAATCAACTAAACCCCACGTTCCAAAAACTAATACAGGTTCAAACGTGGTTTTATTTGCCGTGTGCTCTTGGCCTCATCTGCTTAACTGACCGAGTTCATTTGATTCTTCATTCTCATTATTACTGGAATCTAGGTTCTTTAGGATTGTCTGTCATGGTTCGCTTGGTACCGCGCTGTTGCATGAAATGGATTGTACAGATGTTTCATCTGAGGAGTGCAGGCGAGCCATACTTGTGTGTGTCTTGTTAGTGCACATTGTATTTGTGTGCGTTACGCTCAGTTTAGTAGTGAGTATCTAAGCGCGCGTGTCACATATAAGGCTCGCCTGCACTTGTGAGGTAAATAACTGTACTAGGTGTAACCGTTAAAGCACTAGCGATTTTGATGACTAGAATCAAGGCTTCGAGAATCTTTCGTCTCGTCCTAAGCATAATTTACACTTATACACCATGAATTGTGTTCACAAAAAATTTGAGATTATTCTTAAATATTTATTGGGTTATTTGCTAGCCAAGTGCTTTAATACTCTTTATTAGGTATCGTGTCCAGTCATCTTAACAAAATCGCTAGTTTCCATAAAGCTCTTAGTTTAGAAATGGGTTCTAAAATTAATAAATTAAACAATATTTTGCTGTTGTTTAATTTTGTTTGGTGCTTGAAGTTCTAAATTTTTTTTTAACAATTTTGCCTTGGTTTTAATAGTGCTCTTTCAGTTTTATTTTTTGAAAAACGTTTTAATTTAAATAGGTGATAGGAACTGATCAATATTTACAAATACATTAGCCATATATTATGTCATTTCATAAACATGCACGCAATACAAATATTTATAGGCGACCATAATTTAGCGTGTACATAAGCTGATGTTGCTGAATCATGAAATGAAACTTGCAATTATGTATTTTTGTAAAAAACTCTTATCCATTTTTTTATTCTCTCGATGCCTTAAACACTTTACAGATATTAAAACAAAGGAGGATGGGTAAGAGCGTACCCAGACACAAAGTTAATTGTAGCATTATGAAATATATCGGTCTATAATGCCCGTATGGAGTACTTTAATATAATTGATCTCAACTATAATCCTTATTTCTAAAACACACCCTGATTTAAATCAATGCGCATTAAGAATTCATGGAAAAATAAATAAATAACAATGAAAATCCAGTTTTTCTAATGAACATATCTTTTTTCTCCAATTGAATTCAGACATTCTGTCTTGGGTTAATCAAACTACTCCATTAGGGCTACAAAACCCGACATATCTCATAATGCTACAGTAATGATTTTTTTTGGGTACGGGGCCCATACAAAATTACCCATTATCCTTTTGTCAATAAGATTAATCTTTGAACCGTATTCTTTGAGCCGTACCTATAATAAGCTCAGAAGATTCTGTTTAAAAATTTTAGTACCTAGAAGTACCTACCTATTGTATCACCATTTTCATATCGAGAACATAATAAAATGGAAACAATCTACAAGTTTTCAGAGTCAACTAAAATGTATGTAATTAATAACAGGTTCGATAGTACCCCGCGCAGCTCTGGACTACGAAGTTTCTCGCGAGCATGGTTTGACGGTGCGCGCGACAGATGGCGTCACCGGCGCGTACGCTGACGCCAGCGTCACTCTGCGCGTCACTGACGTCAACGACTGCGCGCCGGAGCTGGAGCGGGATCTGTACCGCGCATCGGTCTCTGAAGCTGCTGCCATCGGCGACCTTGTGATCATCGTGCGAGCTACTGATAATGACACTGGTAAGATCGTTAATACTTTTCTACTCTACGAAAATAGAAGAGTGATTGATGTTTTGTTCCTAGCTAAGCCCAAGTTTAGATTAGATGCCCGTGTGATGCCCCGTTAGACCAAGTTAACACTTCCGTGAACCCAATTTTTTAATTATTGTCATATTAACTAAGCTGATAATGATACTGGGAACTGAAATTTTATTCTATCTGGAAAAAATAATACAAAAACTGTGCTCACGATGTTTGAGATTGGTACCCTGTCTGATGTAAACAACCTAAAAAAACGAAAGCCGAACATAACAATGTCTTGCCAAACTGTACACTATTCTATTTATGTTTTAGGTGTAAACGGCGAGATCGTATACTCGTTGTCTCGCGCAGTAGGCTCCGACAACGAGTCGCTGTCGCTGTTCAGTGTGGAGGAGCGGACGGGCGCCGTGCGGGTCGCGGCGCCGTTGGACGCAGAACTGAAGGCTCAGCATCACTTGGTGGTCACAGCGACCGACAACGGCCGGCCATCGCTGCATTCTACCGCCCATCTCTTTATAACTGGTCAGTCTTTTATAATAGGCTATTTGACTGGTTTTTAAAATATATTTTTTAATATTCAGTAGAGTTTGTGGATCCCAGTAATAGTTGTATTTTTAGGGTTCCGTACCTCAAAAGGAAAAAACGGAACCCTTATAGGATCACTTTGTTGTCCGTCTGTCCGTCCGTCTGTCAAGACCCTTTTTCTCAGGAACGCGTGGAGGTATGAAGCTGAAATTTATATCAATTACTCAGGTCTACTGTCCCTTGAAGCTGTGAAAAAATCAAACTTCTAAGCCAACGCAATCAAAAGATACAGCCGTTTATGCCGCAAATTTTCGACACTTGCAAGGGAATCAAAACCTACAGGGTGCTTCCCGTGAACTCAGAATCTTGAAATTTGGTACGAAGCAACGTCTTATAGCATAGATAAAGGAAAAATTACGAAAACCATAAATTTTTAGTTACATCACATAATATATTTTTTTTTACTAATTTTAACCTTACTACCCATTTCCTCATAAACGCGTAGAGGTATTAAATTGAAATTCATACCAAATACTCAGGTCTATAATACCTTTAAGCTGTAACAAAATCAAACTTCTATGTCAACGCAATCAAAAGAAACAGCAATTTAAGCTGCATATTTTGAAACTCGCAAGTACTCGCAAGGGAATCAAAACCTAAAGGGTACTTCCAGTCGACCTAGAATCTTGAAATTTGGCATGAAGCAACGTTTTATAGCACACATAAAGGGAAAATTCCGAAAACCTTAAATTTTTAGTTACATTACAAAATATATATTTTTTAATAAATATAAACTTATTACTTTTTTCCTCATGAACGCGTAGAGCTATCAAGTTGAAATACTTACTTAGTACTTAGTTACTTAAACGATAAAGAGATCTTTGTCTTAAATTTATGCTCCTCCATCTTTTTTAATAAATATAAACTTATTACTTTTTTCCTCATGAACGCGTAGAGCTATCAAGTTGAAATTCATATCAAATACTTAGATCTAATTGCCTTTAACCCGTGAAAAAAAAAAATTCTAAGTCAACGCAAAAACGCAAAACGCAAAAGTACAACCATTGATACCGCATATTTTAAAACTCGCAACTACACGCAAGGGAATTAAAACCTAAAGACCACTTCCCGTTGACATAGAATCTCGAAATTTGGTAAGAAACAATAGCTTACAGCACAGGTAACAGAAAAATTCCGAAAAGCTTAAAATTTTAAGTAGTTATACCACCAAAAAAATTGTGATTGTAAACATAATTGTAGTTACAGCAATGACCGCGAGTTATTATACTATGTATGGGGAGGGCAACATTATTCAAACGGCAAAGACTTAGTAAATAAATAACTTTAATAAAAGAACTTTCGCAAGTCTGCTGCAAGGCTAGTATAAGTGTTTCAGTTATATTATAGATAAATGATATGTGTTAATATAAAATAAAGGATTACTTAAACGATAAAGAGATCTTTGTCTTAAATTTATGCTCCTCCATCTTTCCCCATTGTAATGTTATGAATTTCATTTTGCAATAAGATTACCATAGTTATGACTCGATTGTCGTAATGAACGAACTTTGTAAACCTTGCAGGTTTGTACGGAACCCTCGGTGCGCGAGTCCGACTCGCACTTGGCCGGTTTTTTTAATTCTGGTACATATTTCCTGAAAAATATCAAAATAAAAATTCAATATTTAAGTAGCGCGCCAAAACGCTACTTTGACAATATGGCGTCGCAATGGCATCGGTGACGTCACTAGCCAGTACTACTACTACAAGTTGCTTAAGTAGAATACGATGTTTACTGGCTAGTTACATATGTCCTATACCCGACCAAACAGGAGCGTTTTGAGTCACGTGACAAACGCCAAAAAAAAATTCATTTTTATTTACGGATTTTTACATAAATTAATTATTATTTTCAACTTCCCATAGTAAATATCCATTTTTAAACTTACATTACATACTGATTACAGTAATTAACACTTTATTTTTCGCATTGTCAAATAGCCTATTGGACTAACTCAATTTCTACAGTAGTGCGAAAGCAATTTTCCGTCGTGACAGTTTCAAAGAGTCAACAAATACTTAATATCCTGTGTGAGGATTGTAGCAGTAGAAGATTGTAACTTACATTTTAAAAGGCTCTTTAAGGCGTATTCCTGTAGCTGACCATTGGATCCAAAACAGAAAACATAATCTTAATAAATCAAGAATTGAAAAATAAACCACCTGCTCTGAGGTCGCCACATCATCATCACATTTCGGCACCCTTCGTCCATTTTCTTGTTCGTCTAGTCTAGCCGCTAGACTAGACTCTAGCGAGTTAATGTCTTGTTTGTTCATTATTATCATTGCAGCAATCGTTATTATGAAATTTAATCATTATTATTAATAAAATTTCAATAATTTTCTGCATACTACGGTAACTGTCATAATATAAAAGTTCCATTGCATTAATAGTAGTCAGGTCATATCGTAGTCCGCGAGGCCATACCTATCTTTTTCTCCATATCCACACGATGATATCCACAAGTAACTAATTCTTCACATTCTCCTAACAGTGGACGACGTGAACGACAACGAACCTCGCCTGGAACGCACAGTGGTGTCAGCCCTTGTGTCGTCAGAAGCCAAGAGGGGGACGGCTGTAGCCAGGGTTGCGGCGTGGGACCCCGACCGCGGGGACGCGCGTTCCTTGAGGCTGGCGCTTAGGACCGCGCCTGCCGAACGATCCGCATTCGATCTACATCCACAGAGGTATAGCTATAATGATGTTGGCTTATTTATTATGAAACTTGAATTCCGTGGTGAACTATCTGAGTAGATAAAGATGTTGTAATTTCTTCTAGTAAACAAGCTGTCCATAATTTTTTTCTGTAGACAGGACTGAGTCAAGAGTCCTTTTATTCCATTCCAATTACTGCCAAATCTGCATCGATTAACTATCTATTAATTTTGAATCGGAATATTAAATCTACTTGTTGTTCTATAATCAAGAATTGGTCCAGGTCCAGATTGACTAACAAAGCTGGGTTTTGAAGTCCATTGATTTTTAAGAGAGTTATGATACGTCAAATCAAACTACTTTGACCTACAATGATTATGGCAAAAACATGACTCTGTCGAAAAACTACTTTGGCCAACGTATAATTAATTACTCGACTTCGAGTTTGCTTAGAATAGAAAAGAATAATATACTCGTACTATTAGCTTAGGTAGAACTTATAATGTATTAAAAGGATATTTGTTGTTCCAGCGGCCTGCTAACCCTATCAGACGAGTCAGCGTGGTCCCTTGGCTCGCTGAGCGCGCGTTCGCTGAACGTGTCTGTGACGGACGGCGCGCACTGCGTGTTCGCGCGCGTTAAGCTGCAGCCCGCGCCCGCCAACCGCGCGCCCCCGCACTTCCCGCACCTGGTGCACGAGGCGCGCGCCATGGACAACCAGCCGCCGCCACAGCTGCTCACCACGGTAACTCACCTCACTCACACTGTGACGGACGGCGCGCACTGCGTGTTCGCGCGCGTTAAGCTGCAGCCCGCGCCCGCCAACCGCGCGCCCCCGCACTTCCCGCACCTGGTGCACGAGGCGCGCGCCATGGACAACCAGCCGCCGCCACAGCTGCTCACCACGGTAACTCACCTCACTCACACTGTGACGGACGGCGCGCACTGCGTGTTCGCGCGCGTTAAGCTGCAGCCCGCGCCCGCCAACCGCGCGCCCCCGCACTTCCCGCACCTGGTGCACGAGGCGCGCGCCATGGACAACCAGCCGCCGCCACAGCTGCTCACCACGGTAACTCACCTCACTCACACTGTGACGGACGGCGCGCACTGCGTGTTCGCGCGCGTTAAGCTGCAGCCCGCGCCCGCCAACCGCGCGCCCCCGCACTTCCCGCACCTGGTGCACGAGGCGCGCGCCATGGACAACCAGCCGCCGCCACAGCTGCTCACCACGGTAACTCACCTCACTCACACTGTGGTATGGCAACTCAACAATGGCCTACATAAGAACATCTTATAGCACAAATGCTAATTACGCCCCGGATGACTATTAACCACCATGAAAAATTTCATTTAAATTGGTCCAACGGTTCCAGAGATTAGCGTGTACAAACAGACAGACATACAGACAGACGGAATCTTTTTTCAAAACTTATATTCCGCTACACTCCCTTATCATTTTACTCCCCTGTCACACGTCTCCGTCTTCTAATGTAAATGTTATCTACAATCACGTCTTACTAATCTATCAATAACCACCCATTTAATTCTGCCTATTAACATCGCTGTGATTGATTTCATTTAAAATATTACGTTTTACAGGTAAAAGCCTATGACGACGACCTAGGCGAATACGGCCAGATAACCTACTCCATCCCATCAGCGAAACTCCGTGAAACATTTTCCATAGACGCGAACACCGGCGCTCTTACAACCAAAGTCGTACTAGACAGAGAAACCCGCGCAGAATGGGAAGTTCCTATTACAGCCAGCGACGGAGGCGGCCTGCTTAAACACACTGTAGTAAGAGTGAGAGTCGCAGATGTGAACGATAACCCGCCAGTGTTTCCATTAGGAGAATATCGAGCGTCTGTGAAAGCGGATCGCGCGCCGCACGCCCCGTTCTTGACGCTGACTGCTCGGGACGCAGACACGGGCGATAATGCCAAGCTGACGTACTCGGTGTACGAAGGAGACGTGAAGTCTGATGCGAGTGGCCTTTTCCATGTTGACCCGCATTCCGGAGCGCTGTCGTTTGCGCGTAACGCTTCTCAGTTTGGTAAGTTGAATTGGATTTAGTAAAATTTTCACGTTATTATACATCGTTACTCGGCAATTATTATTGTTTAGCTCGTCAGTAGCTCGCCAAGTTGTGGGTTTTTGAGTCTCGTATTCATGTATATGTTTATTTCAATGCTCTTACGGTGAAAGAAATCATTGTTGAACAAACCTGCACACCTAAAAAAATTTAAAGATTTTGTGGGAAGTTGACCAACTCTTACCGGGCCAGTGTGGTCGACTAAGGTCTATTCATCTTAATTTTAGGGTAGCCTCAAGCCCCTCGGTGGGGACATAATATTACAATGTTAACGACTACAATGTTTACTACTTTTTCAAAGTCACGTAAAGACCTGTTCTGGGGGCGCCATTTTGTATCTCCTCTATTATTTGAATAAGTACCTATTGAATTTGTTCCAGCGTCTCGCTCCGTGCAAGTGTGGGTGCGTGCGCGGGACGCGGGCGGGCAGGCGGGGGAGGCGCCGGTGTCGGTGTTCGTGCTGGGGGAGGGGGACCGCGCCCCGCGCCTCGCCCCGCCGCCCCCCGCCGTCTTCCTGCCTGAAGGTATGCATCTATACACTACTTCCTCTTGTGTATATCAGCCCTTGCAAAGTTCTTTACTTCAGGGATTGAATACTTAAGTAAACCCTCTCTTTTGGGCCACTTTTCACGTTCCAGTACCAGCCACATTCAGCAAGATCTAACTGACTTGACAATATCGACCATCCCGCTGGGTTGTGTTTTGCTCAGACTTATATTCTAATGGATCTACTAAGCTAGGCTTTTATAAGTTACACATAATTATTATTATCGTTCACTGTGTTTAATTAAGGTAAGTATTTCCATTGAATCAACTACATACTCTATGATTTCTACATCCCATAGAAATGTAACTTTTTACGTGAATGTAACGGTTTACAATAGAAACACACTTATTACGATTGTTTACGGGTCTAAGCGCGAACAAACAAACATTAGCAACACACTTAATATAGAAACAAGAGTAAAAAAAAATGTTTTTTCCAGATGCGACCCCAGGCACTCTAATAGTAGAGTTACGTTCCGAGGGCGCTACGCCCAAATACCGCCTGGCGGCGGGTCTGTGGCCGCGAGACTTGTTCACAGTGGACAGTGCGGGGCGCCTCGTACTAGCGGGGGCGCTGGACCGCGAGAAGAGACAGGAACATGTCATTGGTAAGGATCTTATCGTGCGACTTGGAACTCAATAACTATATAGAGTGTGAGCGTCGGTGGCCAAGTGGCTAGGGCTTTTGACTTCCATTCGGAAGTTCGCAGGTTCAAGCCTCGGCACGTACCTACCAATGTTTCTCGATTTTTGAATTCATATGTACGTTTATTAGACGCTCTTACGGTGAAGGAAAACATCGTGAGGAAACCTGCGAAAAAATTTCAAAGGTTGTGTGTGAAGTTGACCAACACGCACTGGGCCAGCGTGGTCAACCAAGGCCTATTCACCCTGATTTCAGGGTAGGCTCGAGCCCCTCGGTGGGGACATAATATGATCTGTTAACAGAACAATCAGAGTGTCAGAGTCAGTATTATTGAACGCCTCAGGCTTCCGACAGGGTCAGGGCTCGTGAATGACTACATTTGTATAGTAGCGAGACCTATGGCTATTTCATGTCCTCCGAAGCACGGAATAACCTTTCTTTACATATAATCAGGTGGTTCAGACTGCAATTATCCTAACCAAACTGGAAAACTCTTACAAAGTGCCTCACCAGCCCCCTAGCATGACCCGCGTGATAGACATAATTTTGTTGTGCGTATACTGGTGTCCAAGGAGGATATTTCAATATGGCGAGTTTCTCATGGTATTTTGACAGCTTGGTAATGGATATTATATAGTTTGTCCCAGTGGTCATGCTAGGAGAACGAATTCAAATTTGGAACCGCAAGCGTTTAGCTACTAAGCTCCGTTTGAAATCTTGATTCATTGGCGAAAACATTAGTGACTCACGTGATCCAATACTCCGCAGGTGTAATAGCAGAGGGGGAAGGCAGCCCCGCGCCAGCGACGATGGTGCAGACCAAGCTGCACGTTTTAGACGCGAACGAGCACGCGCCCACATTCCACAGCCAGCCGTACGTCGTGCACGTCGCTGAAAACACGCCCGTGCAGACCAGCCTCGTGCAATGTACGTACACCTAACTACCACCACAGTATACCAGGTAGGAGTGGCGCGATTGAAGCTACAGTAAGTTATCTCCATACCAACTGGCCGCATCGGTTTGAATGTGAGCGCACCGTATAGACACGCGCTGTCACGCACACGCTTGCATTTAGCCCATACTGCCGCTCCCTTATTCCCCCTTATTTTATGCTAGTGTGCGTGACAGCGCGTGCCTACACGGCGCGCGGTGCGGACGCACACATTCAAACCGACAGCGGCACGTTTGTATGAAGATAACTTACTGGTTTTTACTGTGCTACCACTTGCTGTTTTATTCTATGCTTCTGTTCTATCTGCAAACAACAGACGATATTCCTTTCCGCAAGTACGCCCTTAGCTGCTCGAAGTACATTATGGTCAAATTGTATTCTTTGATATTATAGGTACTGGGATGCAAATAAAATTTTATTCCCTATTGTTATTTATTGAACAGTGATGGCGGACGACCCCGATGCAGGTTCGAACGGCGAGGTTCGCTTCTCGCTGGCCGACGAAGCAGATTCGGCTCTGTTCTCAGTAGACCCCTATACTGGATGGGTAAGTGTTTCAAAACCTTTTTGCAGTATACTAATTAAGAAAAAAATGGTTCTTATCAAACCCTCCATCACAGATTGTTACTAATATTACAGGCATATAAATGAAAACATTGGAACCACCATGTTAATTAGATTTCAAATAAATAATATACCTACTGTCTTTTTGCAAAATTAAATTAAGTGTTCATAAAATCAAGATATTATTGTGTGCTACTGGATCTGTACCTAAAACACTTTGATCACCTCTTCTAAGAATTTTCCTTTTAGTATTACCATGTAGGTATAGGACACGACCATCAAACCTCCTCAGTTTTACTTAAAATAGGTATCTTTAATTTTTTCCTTCAAAGGTGACCACACTAGCGCAGCTGGATCGCGAGACTCGTCCCGAGCACCGCGTCCCAATATTAGCGAGCGACAATGGAGTCACCCGGCGCACCACCAGAGGGACGCTCATAGTCAGATTAGTGGACTACAATGACTGCCCACCAGTATTCAAACAACAACTTTATACTGCTGAAGTAAGTAACCTCAAATGTTATTATGATCATTTCCATAAGCCATAAGACTACGACTGGAGGTCGAGGTGAAAATTATTGGGAGAACCTTTTCTTCAGCCAGGAACCAGCCACACGGCTTTTCTCTGTCACTTTTTGCGATATTCAATATTTACTCGATGTCCTCCAAAGCCACACAAATTGGCTAAACAAATGGACATCATTGTTCATCACTCTTGTAAAATTAGTAGCCTGTGAAATAGGGTGATCGGGGTTACTTTTTTTTATAAAGGTCTCTATTCATAAGACAGAATCTTAAAATCGTAATAACAAACATTATACTGTATTGAACACAGGTATTGGAAGACGCAGCAGCCGGCACAGTAATAACCCGGCTAGAAGTGGACGACGCCGACTCAGTGGGGTCTCCTCTCACATTCCTAGTGGCGAGTGGCGACGAGCGCGCCCGCTTCCAACTGCGGTCCACTGGGGAACTATTAGTGGCCAGGGCTTTGGACAGAGAAACTAAAGATTTTTACTCGTTGAGCATAGCGGCTACTGATGGGAAGTTCACGGCGTACACCACTGTCAATATCACTGTGCTTGATGTCAATGGTAAGTCTACAGAAGTCCATTGCTTGCTGTATTTTCAGGCCTTCCCTTTACTTGGTGTCGCGATTGTTAACAGATGAGTTAGGGATTGCATTTGCAAATGAACGCTGCTGCTTATTACCTTTTAGGTCGGATTAGTTAGTATACCCACAGGAAGTTTTCTTGAACTGCTCAAAGTAAAATTGTGGGTGAAGCTCGAATTTAAATCGAATTCCTCAATTAACAAGGTTGCTGAGAACAGGAGCTCTGTTACATTTCTATTGTTCTCTACTACTTATTGAACCCTGTGTTTGAAATGACGATGAATGTACACTACAAAACATCATTTAATTTAGAATGCAGTTGCGAACCTATAATAATGAATGTATCGCAGACAACCCGCCCTACTGCGTGCGTCACCGCTACACCGCGCTGCTACCCGAGGACGCGGCAGTGGGTACGCAAGTGGCGGCCATCTTGACAGCCGACCACGACCTGCCCGCCACGCCCGGCCGACCCGCCTTCCACCTCGCAGGCGATCATCACCACCACTTCCACATACACAAGGTATATTTTGGCTTGTAGATGCCAACTAATGGGTAAAGTCCAATGATCTTTGTAATAAGTAATCGGTCCTGCTGTATACTGCGGCCAGCGGCAATTCAAATCAAGATCCAATAACGGACCTTTATTTGTCCGCCTTGTGATTTGTGATTAGAACCTGTCTGAACTTCCTGGTTGCTACTTGGGAATATTTCTACATTCAGTTCGTGCTCTCACTGCTAATCGGTAACTTTCTACTTGTTTAACGTTTTTTCAAGTATTCAGTGCGTTGAATCGGTGTTTCTAGGCAAAATAGATCAGGTATGAAAAAAAAACTGACAGGATTCAAGACTATTAGTTTAAATAGCTACCTAATACAACAACATATTTTTACAGGACACAGGAGTGATCACAGTGGCGACACTTCTAGACCGGGAAACCGTCAGCTCATACCGGCTGGAAGCCGTAGCGAAGGACCGCGAGCGAGCCGAGTGGGGCTGTGCGAGCGAGATAGCGATAACGCTCAGTGACGTCAACGATAATGCTCCGCGCTTCTCCTCGCAAGAGTATAGCGTCACACTGCCTGAGGATATTGAACTGGGGACTCTGGTTGCCAAGGTATTTAAATCTTTAAATTTAGTCGCTAATAGCGATAACGCACCCGTGATGTTCTAGTCAGAATTTGTACGTTAAACTACCTTTGAATATGAGCTACGATGACGCATGTTTTAAATAAAAAAGCGTAATTTTAGGCCACCAAAAATGATTTCATGTTACTTACCTAAAAAAGGATCGAACATTTTTTTATTTATTGACAAATTTTTACATTGCTACTTCATCAAGTTGTGTAAAAAAATACTACAATGTATTTTATAGAAATAATAAGAAATAAAATCTGTTATAATCAAGAGGTTGGAAAGCCGCGCTTCATTTTCCCACTTCTCTGGTATAAATAATTTGACAATCACAAAGATTGAGGGCAGCTCGTCGTGATCTGTGGAGGAGACTTTTGTCCAGCAGATGAATGATTAAATTAATAATTTCCATTTGCTCCTTAGGTGCACGCAACAGACTTGGACCTGGGCGAGAACCGTGTTGTGCGCTACTCGTGGGCCGACGCGCGCGCCGTGGACGCGTTCACACTGTCGGCCGAGAGCGGCATCATCACGCTGCGCGCGCCGCTCGACCGCGAGGCCATGGCGGAACACAAGCTCGTAGTGCGCGCCAGGTAAAACAGAAAAAAAATATTGCAAGAATGAAGCGCTGTGTAGAAAAAGAAATAGGTACGTGTGTTGCAAAATTAAAGAGTCGAATATTGAGATTTAGTTTCATCTGGACACAATTTCAATAGAACACTTTCACAAACAGACACAAACTCAGATGGACGAGGCAGATTCGTTAGGTACAATGTATGAATTTCTCGGCAAGAGAAATTTCAGCATTTGTATTTCCCTGTTTTTAAGAGAAAAAAAAAATGTTCTAAACCCATTATGTTCGGAGTCAGAAGTAATTTTATTTTATTTTATTTTATATTATTTTATTAAGGAATAAACAGTCACACATTTAAATATAATTAAGGACAAAGATAACAAATATTGTAACTATTCCCAGGGACGGCGGCCGACCGCAGCGGTCAGCCACTGCGACTGTACGACTCAGCGTCGCCGATGTGAATGACAACCCGCCGGAGTTCGAGTTCAGAGCGTACCGCGCCACCGTACCGGAGTTGGATGCTGTGGGAACTGAGGTAAACTAAACAAGCATGTGCTATGAACACGAAAAAATTGCGAAAACAATACAGGAATACTTTTGAGTTTCGAACTTATCTAAAACGAGCCTCTTAGTTATGAGTGTGAGCCTTCTACTCCACTAAAAAGCCCGAGTTCGGCTTTCGACTAACAAAGATCTACCTAATTTGCCAATTTTAGCTTTCTTTTCATCTAACACAGAAGACATCTCACTTCTCCGATTCTCTTGCAGATCCTTCGAGTGCACGCAACATCTAGAGACACGGGTGTCAACGCCGACGTTTACTACTCTCTAGTAGGCGGCGACGACAGAGAAGACTTCACCATAGACCGCGGCACCGGCGCACTCTCCATTGCTCGCCCACTGGACTTCGAACGTAGGAGAGAATACTTCCTCACGGTGCAAGCCATCGATGGAGGCTCACCTCCACTAAGCGATCTCGCGACCGTCAACGTCACAGTAGAAGACAGCAACGATAACGCACCAGTCTTCACACAAGCTTCTTACGGTGCTAGAGTTAGAGAAGATGCCGCTTCAGGTTTCAGAATCATTCAAGTGATAGCTGATGACGCAGATGCAGGAGTCAATGGACGTGTCACATATTCCATCGCGCGCGGTGATCCTGACTCAAAATTCGCTATAGACCCTGATACTGGTTACATGTCTGTTGTACGACCGTTGGATAGAGAAACCACACCGGCGTATGTTCTGGAAGTGCGAGCGAGAGATCGAGGCATTCCGTCTCTAGAAGCAACAGCTTTGGTTAACTTGGAGGTTGTAGATGCGAACGATAATCCACCTCTGTTCTCCCAGACCAACTATTCCGCTGTTGTTCGAGAAGACCGCCCATTGGGGCACACAATTTTGAAATTCGAAGTGGAAGATGCTGATGCTTCTCCAAACGCCGCTCCTTACACCTTTGACTTCCAATCCGGCAATGAAATGGGCGCGTTCCGGTTAGAGCAGGACGGATATCTCCGCTCAGCTACTCGCTTCAACCACCGCATCAGAGACCGCTATATATTACAAGTTCGAGTGTTTGACAACGGGACTCCACCTTTATTCTCAGACGCTTGGGTTCACATTCGAGTGGTAGAAGAATCGCAATATCCGCCGGTAGTAACGCCATTGGAAGTGACGGTGAACTCCTACCTAGACGAATTTCCTGGCGGTGTCGTTGGGAGAGTGTTTGCGTCGGATCGGGACGCATACGATACTTTGACATACGCCTTAGCTCCTATAACTGGTGCCCCTTACGCTCCTACAGACTTATTTGAAATAGACTCAACTGATGGTACTTTACGAGCCGCCCCTAGATTAGACGTTGGCGATTACCGACTGAACGTAACCGTCGAAGATGGAAAATTCACGGGATTCGCAATCGTTAGAGTGTCTGTAGTGTTAATATCTGATGAGATCTTGGCTCAGTCTATTGTAGTGCGGTTCAGAGAAGTGACGGATAGAGATTTTGTGTTGAGTCACAGAAAGGGGTTCCTTCGAGCGGTTGCTGAAGCTACAGACTGTGAACCCAGTGACGTCATCATAGTAGGGGTGCAACCTTCCGAAATCGCTGCAACTCTTAGTGATGATGTGGTCACTCGTCGAAAGAGACAGGTTGGTCAAATAAACTTTTTATTATTCATATGAACAGGTTGAATTTGCATTTTTGCATCATCATCTAACTTTTAATAAGTTAAAATTTTTTGAAATGCGAGAAAAATTATGTTTCTTAGGGTACTTTACGCGGTGCAAGTAGCTTGCGCATGTGGAGTCAATTGACGTCGTTTGTATGTACTAAAATTGTAAAATATGTCATGGCATTCCTCAAATAATTAAGTGTATGTTACACATTATATAGATTTGATTAGATACGGCTAATAAATTATGTGCCTCGCGTGTCCAAACGAAGTCAAATTTGACTCGACATGCGTAAGCTAATCCTTAAAGCCCATTTTCTGCTAATGTTTTTTTATGTTCTTACGCTAATAACTGACATAACTTTCTAGAGTTACTGCCAAAACACCTTTGACAAATATATTTATTAAAGCCTGACCAAAGAAATAAGAAACCTGCTCTGGGGGCGCCACGTGTACATTTTTACGAAAATGGTAACAATTTCCCTCATAAAATTAGTTCCATTGAAATTCCGCAATATGGCGAGCGAGGTCACTTATTTCTTTAATCGGACTTTACCACATAGAAATTACGAACTTATTATCTATCTTTAAGCTTAGTAACGCAATCCTCTGTAGGTGGCGCAAGACCTGGATGTGGCGTTCGCAGTGCGCGCGGCCGGCGGCCTGCTGCCCGCCGACGCTGTGAGGAGGCGGCTACACGCGCACGTGGAGGGACTGGAGGAGCGCGCCCGGCTGGTGGTGGAGGAGCTGATGCGGGCCGCGTGCGGCGGCTGCGTGCACGGCGTCTGCCAGGAGAGAGTCGCTTTATTGGTACGTGCACTACTATTATTATTATTTGGTTTTGTTTTATTAAGTACTTTATTTTGCCCATAACCTGTGCCATAACACAGGGAATTACCCTAGCTTGGGCACGTAATTTATATTAGTCCAATTGTTATGTTTAGTCTTTATGTATCATTATTTTGTAAAATATGTGTTTTTGAAATAAATTATTCTATTCTATTATTGCACTTTTCTGTACTGCATCGCCTATGGCGTGGGAGATGTTTCCACTCAGGCGCCGTCTCTTTCACGATGTTTTTCATTATCAACGCGCCAGGTTGATGTCTGAGGCTCCCTGGAGCCGTCCCTAGACGCGTTGGTACATTTTTTGGGGTAGGTAGAGTCTTCTGCTCCCCCGCAAGTCCGGTGAAGCTTGATCCGTCGTGTTTTTACAAGCATAGGTCAGTTACAAAAAGTGGGAGATGACAAAAACTGGGCCGCAAACATACAATTTGGTTTGTCGTCGACTCGCAAGGAAGTAGAAGAAATTATACAAAACTGCCTTCCTCGCTGATTCGTCCGGACTTAGTTAACAATATTTCCGAACTAAAGATAAAAAAACGATTTTAAGTAGAGCTCTTTAGACGAGACGGACTTTTGTTATGAGTGCTAAATGACTCTACAAACTAAAGTAGGACTCATAAGAAGCCAAAAACTGTTTGAGTAGCAGTTGTTGTTATAATAGTTGTATATGCAGGCGGGCGCTCGAGTAGTAGCCACAGACGTATTCGCCCTGGTGGCCCCCACGCACCGGCTGCGCGGCGTGTGCGCGTGCGACGCGGGCTATGCGGGCGAGCGCTGCGACACCGCGCTGCAACACTGCAAACACCAACCTGACGGTATTGTCATTTAAATACTTCTAGCTCAAATATAATGTACACAACTAATAAACCGACCGACCGACGGCCGTTGGGGCAGAAAGGTTTCTGAATGGCGACCGTGCGCCGGAAGACGTAGTGTGGGCAGGCCCCCCACGAGGTGGACCGACGATCTGGTGAGGGTCGCAGGCAGCCGCTGGATGCAGGCAGCGCAGGACCGGTCATGTGGAGATCTTTGGGGGAGGCATTTGTCCAGCAGTTGATGTCTTTCGGCTGAGATGATGATGATGATGAACTAATAAATCTATCCTATCGAACTCTATAGGGATTTACAACTCATCATAATATCAGCTTACAAATGTCCACTCAGGAAAAAAGTTTGCGCCAAAGATGACCATCATCTTAAATAATTGAGACAACAATCGACCCTGTACTACCACGACAGCCTTCATAGCATAGTGATTGAAACCTTCAATTTCAATATCTGCATTTAAACTAAGCCTTTTTGAAAAACATTCAACTATAAAATGCATTAATGCAAAGTAAAGCCTGACCAAAGAAATAAGAAACCTCGCCTCGCGCATATTGCGGAATTTCAATGGAACTAATTTTATAAGGTAAATTATTATTGTTGTCATAGTCGTAAAAATATACACGTGGCGCCCCCAGAGCAGGTTTCTTATTTCTTTGGTCAGACTTTATTTGAAGACAACTGCAACCATAGCAAAACGACCTCTCCTTCTCCCAGGTACCGATTCCTCGTGCTGTGACGGCCCCGAGTGCCGCGCCGGGATAGTTCAACTAAGCGGAGATGGCTACTTGGTGTACCGAGTGGAAAGGGGCGTGGTGGATGGAGCAAGACTACTGGATGATGAGCTCAACCTTTCACTCAGGTAACAGGCAATGAGGGCTCATCTTATTCTGGCGCCGTTTGCGAGACACGAATGATATTAAGGTAGCTGTTCGAACCGAGCGTCAGCGACACTGACGCTGCGAGACGAAAAAGGATAATGGACTCTAAGGTAATGGATTTAAGGTGGACTTTGGAGGTAAGCGACAGTAACGCGGCGTTCCCGGGGTCTGTGTCGTCGCGCCAACTCACTTTTGAGTATTTCATTCTTAAATCTATAGAGTCCATTATCCTTTTTCGTGTCGCAGCGTCAGTGTCGCTGACGCTAGGTTTGAACGGCTACCTTAAACCTAGTTGTTAAACCCTTTACCGCATGGATTTTTTTATTTCGCTCAAATTAATTTACATGATTAAATATATTTTTTTGAACATAGGAAAAATTATAAAAAAAATAAAAACACATGGAAAACCGAGAAAAATCCCACTAACATCAATGTACCATATTTGGTACAACATGCAGTAACGTAGCTTTTAGCCATATGGCACAACATGCAGTAAGGGTCATGCACCTGATCCTGGTAATCTTCGTCAGTAGGGGAGTATTGGGCATTCTAAAACAGTTTTCGGATCATCGTTCACTGGCACTCCGTTCATCTCGCCTCGCTATCGCTCCGCTCGTTTCACTACGCTTAGTGAACAATGATTCGAAAACAGTTTTAGAACACCCAATACTCCGTTATGAACGGAACGGGTGTAGAAAGTGATCAGTGTAAACGAGTCGTGTTGAATACTCACCAGAATTTTTCTAAAACTCTCTCACACACACACACACATCACATCACATTACGATAACTACAATCTCTGAGGGTTCTGGATTGCTAAGATTGCTCCCTCGACACTGACATCGGTTGATTGGCTGAAGTTCGCTGAATTTAAAGAATTATAAGTTTCGTTCATTATCAGCACAGCCTGGCTGGGATTCGTCTTGGTATACAAAACTGACTTGGACCATCATCCGTTGACTGGCTGAAGTTCAGAAAACTTCCTTCAACTTCAGTAGTGACAAGTCAAGGTTCTGGATGACCAAAACAAAATTCCCGACAGTGACATCAAATGAGGGGTTGAAACTTATAGAAGAACTACTTTCAACCTCAGCAGTGTAGGGTTGAGGGTCTTAGATTGAAAAAACTTCCCCCGTCTAGTGGTGATGAAAGAATATGAACAATACGTCAGTATCTCACCACGACAACTTGAAAAGTACAAAACTGCTTACAGTAACATCAATCTTTACCCTAAGTATAAACTGTAAGCGATTAGCGGAAAAACTGACAGCCTTAGTAGCATCTTCCAGCCGACCTTAGAACAAGAAGAATACATATATGCAGTGATTTATTTATTATATTTATTGGGTGTTGAATTTTTATAAATTTATTATTTATGTATAGTTCCATACTCTAAACAAGTGACAAATACAGCAGTAGGTAAAGGATGAAACACATGATAAATAACAACAATTTAATAATTTAAAAAGCTTTCATTTAAATTTATTAATTAAGTTATTATTATTATTCCACGACAATTTATTTGTCACATGTATTATTTCTTAAAATATTTCGTAAATGACATAATGAATTGAGGAAAAAGTGATTTCAAAGATCTTCTGATGAGGTCTGATGAATAAGTTTCTTGTTTACATTAAAACCAAAATTGCTTTTTACGTTTTACCATGCCAAACATAGATTTCGTTTATTAGAGTTCTAACCGACCCTCAGTGAACGGAGCGTGATAACATATCCGCTATAAGGCAATAACTTAAACCCAATACCTTTAATAAAGTTCGAATTAAATTGATGGGATCCGTAGGTATAAATAAACATAGAATTACATTCTACGAACAGGGTTTTTTTTTATGCTTATAATTTAAATGTAAGTAAGACGTATAATATTTGAATTAAGAAAATAAGTCGTCACGTACCTTACTCTCTTAATTATAGTTATTGTTGTTGTTGTTGTTGTTGCTATTACGAGAACGAAAAATCTCGTTGAATATTTGTCATTGTTTAAATTTCAGATATTTATAACAAAATCGTGGTATATTAAGAATAAGAAACATTTATTTGCAGGACATTCTCATCTACCGAACTATAGTTACAAAATATTTAGCCTTAGAATAAAAATAACTTTCTCTCTATCATAGCATAAATAAAAGAAAACTATTTAGAAAATATTACTTAGGTATCATACTGTTGAATGTAGGTCACGTTCCCACGCTATGAAGTATAAATGCAATTCCTAAAGAACCCTAAAGCATCAATGCAACGCGAACATGCTGACGATGACTCGTTTCGCGAAGCTAGGACTTTTGCTGACGACGACGCTCAACAAGCCGGTTCCTTTTTTTAAAAAATAACCCTATCATTGTAGAAATAATAAAGTGTGGGTCTCGGTGATAAAATGTTTTTTTTTTTTCATTATGAGGTTTTCCAATTACAAGTATATTTGCGATAGGTCATTAAAATTTATTCGAAACGAGTTAAAAAAAATGTTTTTGAAATCAATCAACCTTTATTGTACCTATTGTTGGTTCCACCTATTATCGTTTCAAAGTCGGTTAAAAATAAAGGTAGATTCATATGAGCACGGTTTTGACTATGTAGAGTTTAGAGGTATAAATATTAAAACTCGTATAAATAATAAAATAAAACAGATAATATATAATAATATGAGTACAAGTTAAAAGTAAAGTTTTGCTTATCTGTAAAATCTAAGTCTGTACCTATAGGTTGATATATTTCATCGTTGTTGTGACAACCTCCGTGGTCGAGTGGTAAAACGCTCACCACATTACGGAGGTTCCGGGTTCGAAACCCGGCACGGTCGACCTTGGAATCTGGAATGATTCTGTGCGTCGGAAGGCACGTAAAACCTGGTCCCGGCTACTATCTTCGGATATAGTCGTTTTTTATTTTTATTTTATTTGTAATAATCAGGTAACAAGGCTTGTAGATAGAATAATAATATAATTTAAAACTTTTAAAATATTATACATACACTGAATTAAATAAAAAATATGCAACTTAAAAAACTTATTGACACCAAGTTGTTCTATCGTTGTGAACTTACCTTTATATATTTTCGCTGTTGTCGTCAGATTTTGGTTCCAATTTCAATTAAATCAGAATCATTTTTCTGCAAATTATGCGACTTTAGCGTGTGAAATAATTTCATTGAATTTTGCTTGCTTAGGATTTTTAAAATATAAAAGCGGATATGTGTCGTGAATATTTTACATTCTGTGCTCGACGCTCAAGCTGAAAATCAGGACTTCCACTGTGGTTCCGACGACTGCTCACGTCACCCAGTCACCTCGAGCTGCTTTATACCCGTCACCCTGAGGCATCATTGTATCGCGATCATGTGCGTAAGTTTTACATACATTTATATATTGTCCCTGCAGTTTCATTTTCTTTAACATGATAAATATCATTTAAACTACCTATCTTGTGGCAGTATATTTTTGTTTCCTGATTCTCTAGGGAATAAATAGTACCATGAATGATTAATATAATTTGAATAAATTTAATTTCAGGTCTGAACAAAATTATCGCAAAGTGCAGAAGAAGAGGGCAGGGGAAAAATTCCTGGATAGTGACGAGGAGGAATTAGTAAGGTAGTGTATATTTTCTCACATTAAAAAACATTTAATCAAATAAATTAAAAAATCAATATGATACTTTGACCTGTACGTA
This sequence comes from Teleiodes luculella, assembly GCA_948473455.1. Taxonomy (NCBI): domain Eukaryota; kingdom Metazoa; phylum Arthropoda; class Insecta; order Lepidoptera; family Gelechiidae; genus Teleiodes; species Teleiodes luculella. Next base: position 15,460,289 of record OX419591.1, on the reverse strand, counting down.
CCCATTTATAAATACAATCTAAACTAAAGTTTTTTTTTTTCAACTTTGATTATAAAATACTTACGGATAATAGACATAACCTAATCTAAACATTAAACTTATTTTAAACTTACTTCCTAAATTTATTGTTTTTATTTTAATGAAATTAATCATTCTCATTTAATTACAGTGTGAAGAAGAAGGTGAAGCCTGCACCCAAAAAAGCAGGCAGGGGAAAACCTGCTCACAGCAAGGACGAGGCCCCCAGCGCGCAGGCGTGGTTGTTCTCCGACGAGGACGAGGACGGCGACCAGGTGCGCTCGAAGCAGGACCCCCCGAACTGCGTATTCTCTAGGCGCGTCGCCGGCGGCTCCGTGCGCCGGCAGGCTACCTTGTCGGGGGACCTGTTAGCGGAGGTCCGCATTTATAACCCGGAGGAGGTTCGTAACCTAGACGGCTACGAACGATGTGACAAGGCCGCAGTTTGGATCAGATATCAGGGGGATTCTCATTCCCCTGAAATGCACGATTTAAGGAAATTTGTTAAAGGCGCAAAGACATACTTTACCGAGGAGGGTAAATTCTTTGCCTCCAAATATAACAAGTGATTTTGTTATTAGTATTATGTATTAGATAGATGTTTATCATATTTTTACTAGGTAGTTTGCTTACATGGAATACGAGTAAGATAGAAAATACCTATATTTTGATATAAGTAAAAACTAATATATTTTTTTCTTATTTTATAGAGTAAACATTCCACTAAAATAATTAAAATATTATTATTACCTATAATAAAAGTTAAAACTAATAAACTTGTACTTTTGATTTAATTCCTTATAGGTAATATTGAATACTTATTACTTGATTAATATTTCACATTAATATCTTAATAATTTACCTAAAAGTACTTAGTAAAGCGTGTATAAAACATGGTTCGATCAATATTTTGCACAGTTTGCGATATATCAGTTAAAAGTAACGCCTTTTCAGCTCATTTGAAGTCTATCTTACACAAAAACAATACTGCAGTTACCGAATGTGATGGCATTGAAAAAATCAATAGCGCATTCCGAAGTCGCATTGCATCTTATCGCGTGTCGTGTGAGGCAGCCGCGAGCGGGAGCGATGATGGCAGCGTCTCGGCTGAGGCACTTCCCCCTTCGCAGTTCCTAGCGCGGCTGCGATCACGCGTCCGCGCCTTACTCTCTGCGCGTATGCTAGCTCATGATAGTGTGAAGGTCAATTTCGAATTGTTTTCAGAGTTTTTTTTGCCAAAAGATAATTCTATGTCTATTAAATCTTTTTCTACAGAAAATATTGTTCTTCATCAGAGTTATAACTTTGAAGACGTATTTTCTAGAGTTCTTCAGATAATAAATAAAAAAATTGAAGAATTTGAGCAAAAAGATAGCGGGTGGGCATTTATGCGAAACCTGTATCTTGAAGTAAATATAAACAAGTATAATCCTATGAGAGCTTCAAGTTATATTGATCTACCAAAGTGTATTAAATACAAACGCGCCTGCATCAATATTCAAAACAATGATAATTTTTGTTTTTTGTGGTGTATAATGGCAGCTTTGTTTCCAGCAAAAAATAATGCCCAGCGAACATCTGCTTATCCCCATTTTAAAACTATACTTAATACAAAAGACATGACATTTCCAGTAGGACTAACAGACATCAAGGTTTTTGAAAAAAATAACCCAAACATTAGCGTTAACGTATATGGACTTCAAAACAAATCAAAAGTTGTTGGGCCATTGTATAAGAGTGAATGTCGTAAGAAGCATCACGCGAATTTACTATTTTTGGAAAATAATGATAAATCGCACTATTGTCTAATTAAAAATTTATCAAAATTACTTCGCCAACAGTTAACTAAACATCATTCGAAAATCTTCCTATGTGAAGAGTGTATGATATTTTTTGATAGTGAAGATAAACTCCAGTCGCACATTTGCAGCGGTGTTAAAACTATTTTACCTAATGAAGGCACTACAATTCAATTTGATCATTACGAAAGAATGCAAAACATGCCTTTCGTTATTTACGCTGACTTTGAATCTTTATTGAAACCTGTTACCACAAAATGTGATAGTGTTGATACCAACACTTTGACTTTACAACAACACGTGCCAGCTGCATTTGCTTACTACGTAGTATGTTCGTATGATAGTTCCCTGAACAAATATATTTCGTATCGCGGTCTGGATTGTGTAGAAAAGTTTTTAAAATATCTTCTACGTGATATAATACAAATAACTTCAGTATTTAATTCACCTGTGCCAATTAAACTGACAGCTGAGGATAAAAAAAACTTTTTGGATGCAAAATTATGTTTTCTTTGTAAGAATCCGTTGTTTGATGATAAAGTTCGAGATCATTGCCATCTCACAGGAGTCTATCGAGGAGCAGCTCATTCTTATTGCAATCTTAAGTTTCGGTTGCCAAATTTTGTGCCCGTATTTTTCCATAATCTATCTGGTTATGATAGTCATCTTTTTATTCGGCATTTAGGTGAAATGCCTGGTGGAATAAAAGTAATAGCGAAGAATAAAGAAAATTACATTTCATTTACTAAGTTTTTCAATATTGATGATAAAGACTGTTTGCCTGTTCGTTTCGTGGATTCTTTTAAATTTTTAGGAACAAGTTTAGAAAAACTAGTAGCAGGCCTAAATAATAACGAATTTATGCACTTATCTCGTTTTTTCCATGCTGTAGATCAATTAAACTTGTTAAGACGAAAAGGAGTCTATCCTTATGAATACATGACTAATTGGAACAAATATAATGAAACTGAACTACCACCCATAGATTGTTTTTATAGCAAATTGACTGGTTCTATCATTTCAGAATTAGATTACAGGCACGCGCTTAAAGTTTGGGATGCTTTTGGTTTAAAAAATCTCGGGGATTATACTGATTTATATTTAAAAACAGATGTTTTACTACTAGCGGATGTTTTTGAGAATTTCCGAAAGACCTGTTTACTGTATTACAAGTTAGATCCAGCCTTTTACTTAACAGCTCCAAGCTTAAGTTGGGATGCGATGTTATTGAAAACGGGTATTAAATTAGAATTAATAAATGAATTGGAAATCATAAGAATGATTCAAAAAGGTATACGTGGTGGTATATGTTTATGTTCTTGTAGATATTCAAAAGCTAATAATAAATACTTAAATAACTATAATCCAAACCTGAAAGAAAACTTTTTGATATACATAGATTGTGTTAATTTATATGGTTACGCTATGTGTGGTTTTTTACCATACTCTAATTTTAAATTACTAAAGCAACATGACATTGAACATATAGACTTTAATAGTTTACCCTCGGATGGTGACTATGGATATATTTTGGAAGTAGATCTTGAATATCCAGAAGACTTACATAGTCTTCATAATGATTTACCATTCTGTGCTGAGAAATTTGCACCTCCTGGTTCTAAATATCCTAAATTAATACCAAATTTATATGACAAATACTATTACGTTATTCATTTCGTTCATCTTCAGACTTGCTTAAGACATGGATTAAAACTCAGAAAAATACACCGAGTTTTACAATTTAAACAAAAGCCTTTTTTGAAACAGTATATTGACATGAACACTGAGCTTAGAAAAAAGGCTAAGTCTGAGTTCGAACAAGATTTATTTAAATTATTTAATAATAGTGTATTCGGTAAAACTTTAGAAGATAATGAAAAAAGAATTGATGTCAAAATGGTAAACGTATGGAGAGATGATAAAAATAAAACGAAGAAAAAAATGTCTGCAGAACAACTTATAGCAAGACCGAATTTTCATAGTGCAACGATATTTACAGAAAATTTTGTTGGAGTTCAAATGAAACCTGAATCTGTTATTCTTGACAAACCTATTTATATTGGATTTTCGGTTTTAGAACTGTCAAAGAGTCATATGTTCAATTTCCATTATTCCGTAATGAAACCTTATTATCATGATAAACTAAGGCTTTGTTATACAGACACCGACAGTTTTCTTTACTCTATTCAAACGAAAGATTTTTACAATGATTTGAAATTAAATTTTCAGTCATATTTTGATACAAGTAATTATTCCGAAGACAACCAGCATGATATTTTAATTCGGAATAAAAAGGTACCTGGCTTTTTTAAAGACGAGATGGGAGGACAAATTATTACGGAGTTTGTAGGACTTAGGTCGAAGCTTTATTGTATTAAAACGGAAGGACAAGAGTTTAAAAAAGCAAAAGGCGTACAAAAACGTGAAATAAAAAAAATTGGATTGAAGGATTATTACAAAGTATTAATGGAAAATAAAATAATACGCAAAAAGAACATAATTTTTAAATCTCTTAAACATGAAATTTTTACACAGGAGCAAAACAAAGTCGCATTTTCCGCTAATGACGACAAACGTATCATTCAAAAAGATAAAATTTCTACTATATCTTGGGGTCACTGCGATAGTTTCTTTTAGTCTGTCGTTGATATTGGTCTAACCATGTGCGAAGGTTACTTATTTGATTGTGTTGTATCCATGAGAATATATAAACATTCAAATGGTATACATATAAAAACTGGTCTTTGGGTTGAAAATGACTTTCTGCCTCAATTAGAGATTAATAATTCACAAGAAACAGTTTTTTTATCTTTGGACGAATGGGAAAATATATATCAAGATTTTAAACATTCAGTACCTAACAACAAGAAAAATATCGACGATATGTATTTATATAAGCTCATTTATTGTGATAAACGATGTACAGTGGAGTTTATAAATTTAATATTGGACGCTATCGTCACTTATGGTATTTGTATAAATTTAAGATTTGAAGAACTTAAAATTGAATATAAATCTGTTATGCTAATTGTTAATAAAATATTAGATTATTCTTCATTAAAAAGTCTATCATGTTTCCAAAACCTACCAAATAATTTAATCAAATTTGCAAATCCTTGTTCTATAACAGAATTAGAAGTTATTAATTTAGGTAGTGCATATTTTTTGAAATGTCTTAATTTGTAGATAAATGTAACTTTGTTGTAATAAAATAAATAAGTAATGTAAAAAAAAATCATATGCGAATGTAATAAATTTTAAATGAAACCTATCAATTTAAGAAATTGTATCTAGTAAAATAAGAAAGTAAATAATGTAAGAATCATTGTAATTTTAAATTAAATCTAAGAAATAAAAATATGATACCTACTACATGTACTTAAATAAATATTTTGTTTCATTTTTAATTACTTTATAGTTCCTGTACAATACCAATTTTAATAAAACTTATAAAGTGTTGGCACAAAATCAAGTTATGACATGTACAGTCAAAGGCAAGGTTAGCTGAACACGCACACCGCTGATCTATCTTATATTCATTCAATGAATATAAAAACGATGTAAAGTCCAAAGTGCTCTGCTTAGCTTGCTTTTGACCGTACCAGTGTCATAATATGCTGATGTTGTATATCCGCAATAGGAAGAAAGGCATGTTAAGACTTGTCGGTCGAAATGATTGCAGCGCGGGGCGGTGCGGGGTCAGGTGGATCACGTGGATGGTGTCTTATTATCATTACATACATACGTAAATCTATTGAGTTGTGATATAGTCACCAGACGTTCTTCATTTGTTTCCTTGCAATCATTGCGTTCGGTTCACTACAATTCCTAAAATGTCAGAATCTCGAACAAGTAACATGCAAACTAGTTACCTTGCTGTGAGTGACGATGAAATTCCTAAATACATAGTGCGCATCGAACTTTTAAAGTGTATAGAAAGTGAAATAGATGTGAATGTGGTAGCAAATTCAAAAGCTCAATATGTTGTGTATAGAGACGAAGATAATATACTGTATAAGACAACACAGTTACTGTGGCAGATCGGTGCGGAGCTTGGTCTACGGAACGAGAGATCGTGCAATATAGATATAACAAGGTATGTTTTAGGTGATAAAAATAAGTCATACTTATTTTTAAACAGTTCCTTGTATAGTTTTGGCTAATGTAAGTATTATTTTGTTATAGACAGGTGTGATTGAAAGGTGGAGGGAGTGTTCGGAACGTCAGACTCACGCGACGATGCGGCCGCCTTCGACGAAGATGACGGCTGCGCTAGCAGCAGCGGAAGAGCAGCGAACCGAACGCAATGAACATTAGTTTAAGAATTTATTATATAATGAAATTATTTTATAAAAATAAACAACAAACAATATTTTTGTCTTTTATTATATTTAAATAATAATAACATTTTTACACTGAGTTAAACAAAAAAGTAACAATTAATTACTAAATTCTTAAAAAAAATCTACATTTGCAAGCTTATCACTTTTACTAAAAAATTTGAACTGATACATATGATTATCAAAAAACCATTTTTGTAAGCAAATACAATTTTTAAGAGCACATTGATTTTTATGAATAAAACAGTTCAATTCACAAGTTTTATATTTTTCTTGTAAAGTTTTCAAATTTGGACAGCCCTTTTCTCCAAGATCTACAATATCACAATTTTCACATATTTTTTTAACCCATTTTTCTTTTTCACTTCCTTTTACGAAAATACTCTTATTTTGTAAATAAAACGGAATTAATCGTTTAAATTCTCTGTAGTCAATGAAGCCATCACTCCAAAGTATTCCTCTGTTTCTTTCTAACCAATTCACTTGCTTTTTCTCTTCCTTTGTTAACGTAGAGTACGCATAAGGTGGTTTTACAATAAACACTTGTGTCCAGTCAATAGTAGCTATGGCAAACTCTTTAACGATAAAATCATTTTTGGAATTTTTGAATCCTTGTACATCAACAAATATAGTTTGAGGTTTCATTATGATATTTTCCTTATAATATTGCTTAAAGGTCTGTACTCAAAAATGCAATCATTAAGTATAAGACAATAAGCTGAAGTTTTGTCAGGTATGTCTCGATCTGCTTCAATTTCTAGCCTCACGTCGACCGAACCCTTAAGAGATTCTTGTTGACGACAGCAATCAATAACAAACAAAGGCGCTATATCTTTAAATTCCTTTAAACTCAACAACGGTGCTGCTCGGCGTCCGTAATAAGACTGTTGAAATCTACAGTATTGTTCATATAATAAGGAAATTTTTTGGTCTGAGAAACTAACGTTCAAATTTTCATAAGGAAAGTACACAGAATTTAGAAATACTTTTACTTCTGTTAAACTGCAATGATCAAATACAGACATAGAGCTCTTTGCATTTTGTTTTCGATCAGTTTGCAAACCTACAATAATAAAACGAGGTTTTTCTATCTGAGAAGATGTCTTAATAGACCAAGTATGTTTTCTTGTTTTTGGAAGTAAAGGATATTCATATAAATCCCAATTTCTGAACGCTAAAGTTATAGCTCGATCTCTTTCTAAATTTTTTAGAAGACCAACCTTTTCACGGTCTGATACTTTGATGTGTGGTACTCGCCAAACAATTTTGTTTATAGTTATATCTTCTAGTACTTCTTTTTCACCTAGTATCAAAGCATTTAAGTTCGTATTACTTCTTAATAAAACTAATTCATGCTTGCAGTTCATAATTATTTTTCTATAATCTTCAGCAAAACCTAGAATTTTATCCAGTGGTATAGATACAGAAAATATGCCGTTGTTCTTTATAGAACTACCATTTAAAGACCAACCCCAAACATTTGCAGGTTTTGATTCACTCTCTGTCATTGACAAATATGATTTCATTGTCGTTGTAATACCAGCGTTTTTTATCTTATCTATTTCGATTCCATTTAATTCATAACGAATTTCTTGAAAAAGGAATAAAATAGGATTGTTAACAAAATTAGTCGTTTCTACATATGTTTTAGTTTCACTGTTGTAAATTTTCACCCTTCCTTCTAGGTATAAAGTACTAGCAGAAGGTAGGATGTATAAATCTTGTTGGTTAATAGGTATTCGAATTTCATCATTCTTGTTGAAACTTGTCACATACGGTTTGTAGGAATGCAATTCGAAGCTCTCTATGCTGTTATCAGACACTGGTGGCTCCAAAACGTTTAAAATACTCATTTTAACAGGCCTATTAATTTAAGGAATTCTTTATTTGCTTTAGTTAATTTTTTAATATTTTTGATGTGTGCTTGTTTTACAGTAGCAACTTTTATACTGGCACTTTTTTGAGATTTGTTTCCAGTTTTATTGAAGTCTATCATTCTTTCTCAGATGAAGGTACAGCTGTATTTCTTCTCCACGTAGATTTATAAGATTATTATTAGAGTCTAATAATCGAATATTTATTTCACTTATTGATTCTTGATTAACAGGAAAGTAGATCAAATTTTTTGGTATTTCCACTATTCGGTACCCCGGTGGCACATTGGGTACAAATTCGTATATGATGTGTCTTGGTATACCGTTTACAAATGAACCACTCACAATATCACATTCTATTCGTACAATGGTTGTAGACAAAATGCTTACTGGATAGCGAGACTCGTGTGTTATATTCGCTTTTAATACCTCCTTACCAAAACCAAATAAACTTGCGCATGAGTTTTCCCTTTCAAAATGAATGTCTTTCGAACATTGTAGCGTAACCTTTAGCGTATTATTATTTGTTGATAATTTTAGTGAACAGTTTTTTACATTCGTTCTTAAAAAATCACTGATATCTTGTAGCTCATATGAGCCTTCTGGTATCTCAAGAATTTCGTGATCATTATAATGAAATTTATTATTTTTGGTATCAATGTTCGGTATTGAATTAAAAGTAGAGAAGTATATCAATGCACACTCATATCCAGTATTAAGCTCCAGAGGAGGCGAATAATGTGTTGATAACACAGAATTTTGTCCTGTTATAGACAGAGTGAAACCCATGTTTGAAATGATAGTTTTCAATGTTAACATAAGCTTTTTATTTATGAATTTTCCAAAATTTTCTAAGAAAATGTATACATAAATGTCCACAATTAACAGTATCAAAACTTTGATACTGATCGTGATTATAACTAATCGTAACACCTTTCATATACTTTATTAATTCTAAAGGAGGTTTCAAATTGCCGAAACTGTCAAAATATTCACAATACTTGTTAATTTTCGCATAAGCTACCCAATGTGTGCCTTCATTATTAGAGTTATCTAAATTTAATATAGCACATTCTTTTTTTTTTGTTTTTCTTGGTAAAGTGTCTCTCATGTATACGCCTCTAAAATAAGGAATATCATAAGTATGATTTAGTATATCGATATTGGTCAGTGCGCGTTTGGGTAGCCGCTTTCTTAGTTTTTTGAAGTGTTATTTAAAAATAGCCCTGCACCATTTTTGTATGGTTTTATGTACAATCCTTTGCCATTGCCAATAGCAATTGCCTCCATCATTTTATTGTGTCGTTCAGATTCAATAAGATTTTTTTGTGCAGTTTTAGAATCATTTACTGCTTTTGCAATTCCTGCAGCTCCTCCAGCTAATGATCCTAATGCTGACAACCCAGCAAATATAGGAATTAAGGGTAATATGCCACCAGTTTTTGGAATCGAAATGATGCGTGGTAATTTGACATTCTTATTTTTCTTGAATATCTTCTTTGCTGCAGCAAAGGCGATTTGAATAGCTTTATTTTTATCTTTACATTTAAAGTTTTTTAGCTCCGATCGAATTTTACTAATAATGCTCTTAAAAGTACGAACACCTGATCCAGCTTTTAATTTTGCTTTCATTATATTTTTTATTAACCAAGAATCAATTTTTTCTCTTTTCCCTGCATCTTTAGCTCGAAGTCTCTTGTTTGCCATATTGATTAAATCCAAATCTGCTTTATGGCGTACGTTTATATCGTTATTAGTGTATGCAATATCGTGGTACATACAAGCTGTGTCTAATTTATTAATACCCCTGTCACCTCTTAACAAACGTTTCCGTAATTTAGTTCCTGGCCCACAAAACTGATAACCAGGTAAATGTAACTCGATTGGTAAATTATTTATAAGGTTATTAAGAAGACCTGCTCCACTCATTGATAGCAGTTTAATGATTAATTAATAAAGGACATCTCAATTTATACTTCATTGAACCAGATTTTTTATATCAACCCAACTATTTTCCTTCTCAGCAAGTCCTAACCACTTTACAAATATCTTGTCATTTTTCCTTTTAATAACTTTTTCTACAAGATAAATATCAGGATATTTCGTTTTCTGTAACTCATGTTCGTAAAATGACCCAAGAATTTTTTCTTTATGCATATCTTCAATTAGGTATGTAACAGGTCTGGTTTTATTAACTTTTATTATTTTAAATATTTCTGTTGACCAATTAGGCGTATAACCCTTAGCAAATTCAGTTTTGTACTTGCTGATGCGTACTTTATCACCAAATTTGTATTTATTACCTGATGTTTTACTATTATTTATCTTTGATTTATAAATGTTTTGTTTTACAATTTGTTCATTATTAATATTTACATCAAAAGGTTTATATTTTGTAGTGCGGTGAATACTGTTATTATAGCCCCACACAATAGATTTTAGATGCTTTCCCACCCATTGATATTTACCATGCAAACTAAAATGTTTGTAAAGTTTTGTCTTTAGTGTTCTTATTACTCTTTCTACAATAGCTGCTTTTTTTGTACTAAATGTCGAATAATGATTGATCTTGCATTGTTTCATTAAATTAAGAAACAGAGTATTATAAAATTCCTTTCCCAAATCCGTTTGTAAGTTTTTAGGACAACGACCAGACTCTGTTAAAATTTGTTTCATGGCTTTAACTGTTTCTTCCTTTGTTTTCGCTTTCACTGGTACTGTCCATATAAATTTGGAAAAAGTATCAATTACTACAAGTATATACTTAAAATTATTATTCTCTTCAGAATATTTTTGCATATCGATAAGGTCAGCTTGCCAGAGATCATCAATTCCTTTAACAATCGTTAACCGTCGTTTAAAATTTTTTTTGGCTGGCTTATGAAGTTCGTTAACTAGACAAAGCTTATTACTCATTTTTAGATAAGTTAACACGAATCTTGAACAATTGATTAATTTCAGGTTTTGTGTAGTAATTTGCAGCAGTAACTATATCAAGTTTTTGTTTGAATTGTTGTAAAGATGAGTCAACTATATTTTTTACAAATATATCTAGTTCCTTTTTAACACAAAATTCTTTTAAAGTTTGATGTAAATATTGTTTATTTACCGCTTCGTCGTCATATACTGGCGTCTGTAAGCCAAGCAGTCTGTTTTGTTTCAAATCATAATGTCCTGTGTCCGATTTTAATAATGCTTCGTTATATATGTCTAAATAATCTGGTAAACGTAAACGTTTATGCACATGGTGACCAAATTTATCAACGTTCATTTTTCATAAGTTCTGTGTAAGTAGTTGTTTCCTTTATGAAATTTGAATATCAACTAAAGTGCATTCTATTCGTTATTATATTTATTTACTTAATAATTTTTGCTTCCCGTAACTCTTCAATGATAGATATTATCTCATTATCGAGACCGGTGTTGCCGGCATCTCTTGAAGCGATCAATAGTTTTAATCTCTCTACTAATTCGTTCGGATCATCCCAATATATGAAGTCTGTATTTTCTAGAACTTTCTTTAGCTTTGGTAGACCTGTTCCTTGTGCTAAACTTTCAGTACTAGTTGTAGGGCATTTAGAAAATTTGAATAATGGTTTAACAATAAAGTTATATTTTATACCTTTATTACTCTTAATAGGTTTTTTTGGATCAAAATCTCTTCGGTGAGCATTTGTGTCCATTAATATTTGTTTATAATTTTGTTTATCACTTTCAGTTATCAATTTTAAATCCGGTGCATTTCGAGTCAACAGTTCCATTATTCCTGGGGTTTTCTTGTAAGATTTCCCACCAATGTCAATATGATCATCTCCATCATATACTCTTACATTGCCTATCATAAGCTTTCCTCGCTCTGAACGAAGTCCGAAAGTTATGTGATGTATAACATCAGAAGATAGAGACCACGATAATGTCTTTCTCGATGGACTTGATTCAGAATCAAGAGATTTAAAAGAAGCCATACTTGAGTCATTTTGATTCGTAGGCGTGCTAACCATAGTAGTTTCATCCTCTGAATCATCCTCAATTTCATAATCCTCACTGGACATATCATCATCATCAGCATTAACAGAAAAGTTACTGCTTTTTGGTGTCTTAGTTTCATTGGTTAATTTAGTTTCTATGCTCTGCTCATTTATTCTTTTTAAAGGTTCTGTTATGGGTTTAAATATAGATTCTAATACCTCATTACTGTTATTTTTCATGTCTTTCATAAGTTTTACTTTCTTTTTAATATTTGTTGCTGATTTTATTATCTGTTTTTTTATTTCTTTTTCCATTTTTTTATTGTCATCTGACCTACTTCGTTGTTAATATATTACTGACGATTATAACAATGCATCGCTTCATATAAATAATTCATTGATCAAAAACAATATAAGTATCAAAGTTCTTTCTATAACAACCATTATTTTTTTTACAGTCTTTATTAATTACTACGTAACTGAATGGATCTCTCCACACTTCAAAACACATATTTCTAAACTGAGACCAAGACATATCAGAACAGGCATGCTCATCATAAACATGTTTCAGATTGATATCATCCTGTTTGAATAAAATTATTAAGTTTGAATTATCTCTTATTAGTTGCTTAGGAATCTTAGAGTAAGTTTGATTTAAATAAAAGCAATCTATATTTTTATGTCTTCCCATCGCAAAAAAATCGCGAATATTATTTTGATTTTCACATGCAACATCGTCAAATATTATTATGGAGTTTGGTTTAGCTTCACTAGATGATATGACTTCATCATTTTCAAGATATTTGTTGAATGAAACTCCTGGCACCATATCAATCACCTTTTCTAAGAAAATGTATTTTGGTTGATACAAAGACTTAGAATATACGTATAGATTATTGTATCTTAACCCATTTTCATGTAACAAAAGTCCTATGATCAAATTAGTTTTTCCACAGTTAGAAGGACCACAAATTACACATCGTATTGTATTAGGTAATAATTTTCCATGTCGCGAAACATTTTTTTTTTCTACTGAACATATGGCATCAAGCTCTAACGTGTCATTCTGTTTTACAAATTTCATGATTGAATAGAATGTCAAATCAATAAAGTAGACCTTAACAGAGTGAGTCGATTTTCAAGCTACACTACATAATATACTAAAAATAACGTAATGTGTATGTGTGTGTGTGTGTGTGTGGGAGAGAGTTTTAGAAAACTTCTGGTGAGTATTCAACACGACTCGTTTACACTGATCACTTTCTACACCCGTTCCGTTCATAACGGAGTATTGGGTGTTCTAAAACTGTTTTCGAATCATTGTTCACTAAGCGTAGTGAAACGAGCGGAGCGATAGCGAGGCGAGATGAACGGAGTGCCAGTGAACGATGATCCGAAAACTGTTTTAGAATGCCCAATACTCCCCTACTC
>OX419591.1:15424082-15446659 GCA_948473455.1 Teleiodes luculella | reverse complement strand
CCAGAAACAGAAAAGTTCAAAATGGCGGCCATTTTTTGCAATTCAGATCTCAGATTTGTCATTGGAGTCCACTGGGGACCCCAGATATCGATTTTGGAAGCAATCGGACCAGAAACAAAAAAGCATAAGAAAGGGAAGGGTCAAAGAGAGAAAGAGACAAAAGGTAATCAGAAGAGCGAGCAAAATTTTTCGTTCTTAACCGGTTAATTGAACAGAAACCGAAATCATTTCACTCTTTGAGCAAAACCAGAAAAAATATGGGTTCCGGTAGAGCGAAACCGAAATGATAACGCTCTCTTGCGCAATGTATGGAGATGCAAAAGAACTGGTTTTAAATTTTAACCAGGTTAACAAGCCCTGATTTTAACCAGGTTAACAAGCCCTGCTTCCTACTCCAAAAAATATTTTTAAAAATTTACCTAGCAATAACAAAACGCGTTTGACATGAATGAGAAATGTCAGTACCTAATGTCAGTATGACAGCAGCATTGACAGCTATTTTCCTGTTTTGCTTACATGTCTCATTCGAGAAAAGGGGAATCATTGTCCTTTATAAAGACAATAACATTGTTTTCTCCCTGCATTTTGTGATGTGAGTGCCAGAGAAGTATTGCAGAACGAATACAATATGGGTGTTCGACCTATTGAGATCGTCGCTACGCTATTATTGCACATAATACATTGTGCTTACGGGGCTGGTAAGTAGCCGACAATTATTTAATTGAATCAATTTATTTCGTACGTACTAGCCATTCTTTTTAACAGATCATATCCTGTCCTGCAACGTGACCGCCCTGGAGCCGTGTCCAGATCACCAGAAATGCGTCGAGGCGTCGCACCAATGTGTTTGTGAGGATGGATATACGAAAGTTGGAGATGATTGTATGCTCCCAGAAGACGTCCCTACGATGCCACATTCCACTGCAGTTATCGCAGCTATATTTACTCTCGCATTGGTCATCTGCGGCCTGGTTCTAGTTATAAGACGGTACAACCTAGTTGATTATGTCCGGCAGAAAATCAACTTGCGAAGAAACCGTGATGTTATGTATGAAGATGTGATGATAGGGCAAGACGACCCTCCACTCAGCCCTTAAATGTTGCCTTGATAATTTACTGTTGTTGTGTATTCAAAATCTGCTATGTAACAAAATAAAAATGCACATGGCTGTTTATGACACACACACAGCATTCATTTTCAGCTCTTGCTATACTGTTACAGCCAAAAATATATTATTCATCAAAAATGTTAGTTACATAGTTGATTTTGACAGCTATCAACATTATGTAGGTATAAATGTTACGCATAATATTTACATTTTGTCTTTGATGACTGAATGTCCATGTAATCTAAAAGTTACTTATATCTGGAAAGTTTGAGAAAGATGCATTGAGGCGTCAGCTGGCTGTCAAGATGGGGCCAATGCAGATAAAGCCCTGTACTATTTATTTGATGTAGAACAATAATTTACGATCATGTTAAGTTGATAATAATAGTTATTTATATCTTTTGTTCAACAAGTTTTGTATATTGTTAAGTCATTCATTAATACGATATTGTGTATGATAAGATAAGTACTTTACAAGAATCTGTATTCTAAATTTGTCTAATGCAGCTTTTTATGTTAGTGGCTTAGATTCCATAGCAAGCGCTAGTTTAGGTAGTCACTAAGCAGTTAGAAATACCTTGGCAGCAAAAAGTAGCTATTAGTAGGTTTATTATTTGCTTGTGCTCAAATTAGCCAAAGACTGAACTTCTAAGCACATTTCAAATCCTTGCTTGCTTGATAAGAACAAAACCCAACCTAAATATACAAGGTAACAATTTACAAACTGGTAAACTTTTCTGCCGTCAATTAATATGATTGGGTAGGTAACTATTACGTAAAAGCTACAGATTTGTGAGAGAAAGTAATCCTGGAAAAAATAATTATGTATTTATTTGGGGCTTAATATACATATTAATTAGGTTGCATCAAATGTAAACCCACAACCAGTTAGTGTAGACCTATTGACAAAATCTGTATATTAGGACATAATACTTATTGTCAAGTCATTCTGATGTTGTGCACAGATAATTTAGCTTTGTACTATACTGTAACACTTATTTAATTTTGCACTTTAGTTATTTATGGTTCTAAAGCTAAAAATATGTATGGCTGCTATTGTGCTGATGGAACAGCATATTAATAACATTGTTATGCCAATCCTGCAAAATATATTCGCATGCTTGAAGAATTCCATTTTCAATAATAAATAACAGATACCTAGATACCATTTTATTATTTAGTTAGTTATAGAGCTATTTTTTTTAAATAATGGTATAGAACAAAAGATTTTGCATTCTGCCGTTTAGCATATTTACTACAGTCAAATAATAGTTCCTTTCGTAATATACTACATAATTTATACATTATACTAATATTTTGCAAACATGTAGAAGGGATTTCTTTTGTTGTAATTTATTTTGAAAAAGTTAATGTATAATTTTTTCAAATTTGTAAAATAAAAATATGTATTTAAAAACAAATAGTGTTATATTTCTGTCCAAATTGAAACATTTCAAATAGTATTAGATTTGTACCATGCATGTTACAATCCATATTTTACTTTTCGAATACAAAATAACATAGGTAATATTTTTTACAAATTATATTATGATATAAGAGGCTTTCTATTTTAGTCTTCTCTATATATAAATCCATCTTAGGTAAAAAACTTGTCAATAAATTTTAAAGAAAACATAATTATGCTTTTATGATATATTGGACTCAATTCCACGCGTCCACCGTCTAAATAACTTAAAATTAAAATGTCTAAAATTTAACTAGTTTAAGCTGGTTTTATCCACAAGTGGTATTCTACGGTGCCAAGCCAACTAAATTTAACGGGGTTTAAGCGCTAATTGCTAAAATGTCTAAGTTGAATTCAAGTTGTTGTTTTTTCATGTTATTTTGATGAGAAAGACCATTTATATCCTTGCCATACAACCAAATCATAATATTCATTTTAATCGCCGCTAAAATTAGTCAGTTAAGCGATTTTTCGCGAAAAAATGGTATACATAGAATTGCGTTTGGCCAGATAAAGTTAAGTTGAATTGATTGTCTATGGATTGTCTAAAATAAGGAACGTCAGATTAAAATTAGCGATGTCGGTTGAATTTGACAGTTCCCGTAGAATTGCAAAGTGGTTTAGCGACACCTAATTAAAATTAGACATTTTAACGGCCACTCTGGAATTGAGCCCATTGTTTCTCATTGTACTAAACATAATTAATATTATTAATATGAAAAACAAGTCTTGCCTTAATTGTATTAATTTTGCTTTACCACCATGTAAAAATTAAGGTAACACCAAATAACTGTCATCGTGAAATATATTTTTAAAATAAATACTCTGTGATACCGCTGAATAATTCTTTTAAAACCCTGTACATTTCTGTTGAGGACTAGTTACAGTAATATACCTTTAGAACCTGTTTCACAAAGCTGACCGACCATATTCATTTAATGGGAGGTCTGCTTAAGTATCTTTAAGGCTACCCTTACAAAAAGAATCACTCGAATAGTCAGTCCTATGCTAAACCACCTAATACTTAGTTATTACTACCCTAACACGATTTTAGTCATGACGACTTTCGTCATTAATATGTTTACCTCTGTCTGTACAAGTACAATTCTATGTAGTCAGCATAAATATGCGTTCCTACTGCTACTATATGACGGCGCTTTCAATGTCAATGCTCAGAGTATGTGCTGGCTACTGTACGTGGCATAGCCAATTCGACAACACGCAATAATCACGTAATAATTATTACGCGTCTAAGCAACTACGCCATAGACATCAAGCTGTACCTACTTTCAAATAAAATTGTAGCTTGCGAGAAAGTGGGGTTCACACTAGAAAAATGGGTTGCCTGGCAGAAATTGCTACCTTAGCAATAAGGCCGCCCATTTGTACACGTATATTATTGTAACTGTATTTCTTGTAATTTATTACTGGTGTGCAATAAAGCATATTCTATTCTATAAAATACCTAATTCTTAGTGCCTTGATGATTCATTATTTATACATACAAAAAAGGGGATCGATTTCCCTCATTGCAGATTCTGCAGAACCTACTTGTAAATGCTTCCATAGAAACAAGACAGCCTGGAATCCTGACTCCAGATTAGTCGTCAGTGATGAAGACCCAAACCTCTAAGAAATGGAGTCACGAAGAATGTGGTCATATATTTCACCAGGTTGCTTACTAACAATGTGATCAGCGTCACTGCTAATGGAGCGTCGAACAGAACTGAAACAAAAGTATAGTTTTATTTAGCATTTCTATATTTGAAATGTACAATGTCAGTTAAAGTGCATTGGCAATAAGCCACAAAAAAAATTAAGAGTATGACTTAGGTAGCTAGGTACGTAGCGTCGGAGGCAAATACGTTGTTTTTCATCCAACTCGTAGCATGAAGCAGTGTGTGTGACAAGAGACTATCTGATTATTAACTGTCGCAAGTGCTGTGAGAAACCCGGCATATTTAAATTTGCTTCAATAGGAAAAACTGTCTTCAAGACAAGTAAGATATTGTCCGATAGTGATACTAAGACTTGTACATACAACCTCGTGCTACCCCCAGCCAGGCGTGCCCAATTGGTGGTCAGCAAATTGTTCCCACAAATTCGGTGCAATCATAATTATCCTTTTATATCCACTGCCGGTGCGGTAGTGACCAAGCCTTCTAATGAGATCTAATGTAAGCGAGGCGACTGACTCAGACACGTCGTATATTAATCATGTCGCTCATCTATTACTACAAAGACGTAACTGTCATTTTACAAATTTTACAGGAGAGCGTTTTAAAGATTTTTTTAATGTTCTGTTTCGTTTTATTATTTCACTTTATAATATTTATAACTGCAACTAGGATATTTTGGATGTTTAAATATATAGGTAGAGTACAATAGCAAAAACATTTATAAAATTCAAGTGTAAGTATAAAAAAAACCACTTGAAATGATTTGACACATACAATTGTGTCATTGTTGCATTGAAAATGTTTTATTTTGGAAGTTGTGACACTGAAATAGGTATTAGTTAATTGTATTTAAAACACTTTATTTGAGATAATAATTCATTACAGCTTTATTGAATACTGAATAATTAACATTACTTAATAGCAGGTAAATCACAGGTGAATTAGTATTTTTATCGTAATTTCAAACCACTTACTGAATAATTAACAGTTTTTTGAATAATTTCGTGTTGGTACATAAATCATAGATTTATTTGTTATCCTTATATCAAAATACTTATTAAAATAACACAAGGCCATCGCTAGTCACGGCTTTTTCATTAAAAAAAGTACTTTATGTTGGTTTCAAACCCGGGTACCTTACAGATAGTAGGACGCCCTTTTAAGTTATCAATGAAAATTATTATTTTGTGTTTTTGCTTTTGTTTTAGTAGCTTCATTTTGCCTTTGTCAAATATTTTTTTAACTTTCTTCTAAGCCTGGAGTATTCCAGCAAAAGGATTCTCATACTCTCGGACAGTCAGGCCGCATTAAAAGCACTGGCGTCCAATGAAGTAGAATCCAGAATTACTCTGACATGCATTGATGCCCTAAATTAACTGGGCAGCAAAAACTCTGTGTGCCTGGGCTGGGTGCCTGGACACTCGGAGTCGGGGGGAACGAGCCGGCAGATCAGCTGGCAAGGAAAGGGTCTGGCGCTCGACCCATTTTACCGGAACCTATGCTCGGGGTGCCGAAATCCGGCTCAAGGCGCCAAGTGGTGGCTTGGGAAATAGAAATGGCATTTTTTTCCAGGTTTTCTCCACAAATCAAGATCTGAGATACAAAAACTCGTCCGGTTGAGTATTCGTGTTCGGGCATTAGGGCCCTTACTGGGCATTGTAAACTCAATAAGCACATGAACAGGCAGAATGGGCTTATCAGAAAACCCTTACTGTAGATTCTGTGCAGACGAAGAGGAAACCGCACTTCACATGCTCTGTGAATGTGATACTCTCATCAACAAAAGGAGCAAAGGGGTAGATGGAACCTTTGTTTCTTTACTTATAATAACAGATTCAAAATCTAAGCATTCGTTTTCCTCTATATTTTTAGAGAAAGGAGCAAGAATTCGGCCTTCTGTGGCTATTGTTAACATTTTTATATTGCGATTACCCGCAATTTTATTACCATTTAAAATACCTAGTTTAATTCACCTTATTTTTCTTTAAAAAAACCATTACTAGCAAACAAGTACATAGATAGATTCATGTTTTATTGCACACACAACACATACAAGTAAGTACCTATTTAAAACAATAATAAAATAATGATCTTAACTTGAATGCTATTTTTTTATTTACTTTTATTTAGATTTTATTTTTATTAGACTTACTTTTTAAGTTACTACTTTTAGTAATAATGAAGAAAAACATAATACAATATTTAATGTTTTAAAATTACACCTGTTTCTTTTAAGTAAGTCATTATTTCATTCAATTTTAAGAGCTTTTAGTTAAACACTGACACAAAATACATATACAAAGGTATTGTAGCTCACAAAATATATTATTATTCTAGTGCTACAATGACAAAAAATACAATTACGACACTGCAGATCTCAAAAAATAATTTTGTCTTGGTGCTACATAGACAGAAAATAACATTTACGTCGTTTGGC
Source organism: Teleiodes luculella (assembly GCA_948473455.1). Taxonomy (NCBI): domain Eukaryota; kingdom Metazoa; phylum Arthropoda; class Insecta; order Lepidoptera; family Gelechiidae; genus Teleiodes; species Teleiodes luculella. Next base: position 15,439,969 of record OX419591.1, on the reverse strand, counting down.
ACTTAAAAATATAAAAAATTATGCGCAACTGACCAATGTGGCGTCGTTACACTCAGGGCGAGTAAAATTTTGTACCGGTGCAACAAAGACAGAGGCGCCATCTTACGCTCATTTGTTGAACAATAAAAACGTCTTTTTAATACCATACGTATTGGTCATTTTGGAACATTCTGGCATCATTAACTCATTTTTGCATTTTGTGACAATTACGTCTTTGTAGTAATAGATGAGCGATGTGATGTTTTGTCCAACTATAGCCCGCCCGAGAGAAATATAATTTATTGGAACCTATTTTATAGTAAACTAGCGACCCGGCTTCGCACAGGAAAATGGTTTTGTGGGTTATCCCTAAGTATATTATGCATGCATGTATTATAATATATATAAACCTTCATCTTGAATCACTCTATCTATTAAAAGAAACCGCATCAAAATCCGTTGCGTAGTTTTAAAGATTTAAGCATACATAGGGATATAGGGACAGAGAAAGCGACTTTGTTTTATACTATGTAGTGAAGATTTTTACAACACAACAGATTTTTAATTATTCTGGTCTGACTTTGCCAAGTGTTTCGGTGGATGATTTAGAAATCTATAAATAAACCAAAAATAAATATACCTTACCTACACGTAAACCAACATCGTGAAAAGTTATTTAAGATAGCTAAGCGACGTAGTATGAGCAGGCCCTCCACGAGGTGGACCGACGATTTGGTGAGGGTCGCGGGAAGCCGCTGGATGCAAGCCAAGCAGGACCGAGCATTATGGAGATCCTTGGAGGAGGCCTTTAGCAGTGGACGTCTACAGGCTGAGATGATGATGAAAGGAAACCATTATTGGAATTGAACTATGGAAAAAAAAGTTGTAATATTTCCCTCCACGCACCCGCCCCCTTATAATCGTTACGTGTGAAATAAAATAAACAACGTAACATTCGCTCAACTCGAAAATCAGTTTGAACCACAGACATATAAAGGGAAGCAGACCAAGCAGTACATACTTAGAACGCGTGGCAACTTTTCACTCGTAGCTTATTTATGAATTGCCAAATTAATATTTTATAAACGGTTGTTGCGGGTGTTTGTATACTGAAGTACTCTTTCACATAAGTAGGTATAGTACTTTACTATTTTTGTTCCAAATATTACCAATTATGTTAAAGAAACACAACAAAACTTATGTAGCTTAAGTGGAAATTCATGCCACGCGGCATTCTTTGTATTATACAATAATGTTTAGTCTTCTTCCCTTTATATGTATGTTGTTTGAACACAGCCTTACGACACAAAAGTAGGTAAATCCATGGTCAAAGAAAACAAGGTCTAACCGGTAGACCACGTGACTGACACAAGCCTACGTCATTTTGAGCTATTCATCCTTGTCTATTACACGCATTCGACAAGGATGAATAGGCAAAATGACGTAGGCTCGTGTCAGTCACGTGGTAAATAAAAAAGAAGTGTCACCCGTGAAGGTGGTGAGGAACACGACGCAGCCGTACGCGAACACGAGCGCGTAGTGCACGGTGCGGGTCTCGGCCGAGGTGTCCGCCGTGCCCCACACCAGCATCGGCAGCGTCAGCAGAATGCTGAAGTTGCCTACCGAGAACGCCTTCAACATCCTTGACACGGATACTGGAATAAAAGTAAGTTAGTAAGTAAAACCAGGGCTCCGTCACTCCATGTACTTGCGCGCTATAACTACCTACCGCCCGGCCGAGCGATCTCGGGCCGCGTGCGGACCCAAGTCCCCATTCCCTAAACGTGTTAGTAGAGTGGCGCAATTCGCGAGAGAGAGAGATGCAGCAACTTCGTCTTTTCGCCTAGCGCCGTGCAATCTGAATTGCACTTCTTATAACGGAGCTAGGGTTGCAATTTATATGAATTATATGTCGCCTAGTGCAGCTTCTGTAGGGACTACTATTTGGTATTCTGTGGTAAAACGTTTATTGCTTTATACAAAACACACATAGACATGTCACACAATTAACATTCAAAACAAAGAAATTACACATACATAAAAACATATAGATATACATGTACGTACATGTGTGTGCTGCAATGCAGAAGGGTCAAGGCTCAGCGATACACGCGCCAAGGAGCCCTTTGGAGGCAACACTGATTTTCAGCCCTCACCCAGAATAAGGGATAAGCTGATAATAGTAACTTCTGATCATTGCTCTTGAGCAGCCCATATGTCCCCACCGAGGGGCTCAGACCTACCCTGAAGGGTCGGTAAAATAGTCTACCACGCTGATCCAGTGCGGGTTGGTCAACTTCTCACACAACTTTTGAATTTTTTTGCTGGTATGTGCAGGTTTCCTTACAATATTACCCTTCATCGAAGAGTCAAAAATTGAAAACACATTGAACCCGCGATCTTCTGAATGAAAGTCAACGGCTCTAGCCACTTGGCCACCGACGCTCATTGTGTTTTTTTAACTTATGGTTCATAAATCTCTTTTTGGGTGTATTAAATTCGAATCAACAATCTGAACTCTAACGTGCTCTAACTCAGTTGTTACAGATGCAACAAAAATATTAAAGTTGCCTAAAATACATTTAGGCTTGCAGTATAATAAAGTCGGCTAAGAGCGGTTACGCACTACCGTCCGATTCCTTTCCGAATCCGAGGCAGTCCTGGATTTATAAATAGGCCGTATAGGCCGCGGCCTAGGGGCGGCAGCGTCTTAGGGGCGGCAGATTTCAGAGGATGGTCACTCAATTTCAGAGGATAAAAGTCCAACAAGTTTACTGGTTATTATACGCACGCACCGCACGGGTGCAATGCTGATACTAAATATACTACAGAATGTCTTTAAAGTACAAATTTCACAGCTTTTTTGTCTCAAACAATACAAAAGTAACTTTTGAAAGAGCGACATATTTTTATCCTTCCGGCCGTTTTCGTTTCAAGCAAAATACTCAAATCTAAGCGGCCGGCCTACTACTACGGTAATATCTTCGAAAGTATTATTTTAAATGACATTCTGTAAAAGCCATACTTATTAATCTAAATTAAATATACAATATATTTAGGGTACTTAATTGGATAAGGATTAATGCGTAATTTCTTAAAATCGCTTTGCAAATAAGTCACTATTTCTCGTAAAGTCTGACCAAAGAAATAAAAATCCTGCTCTATGGAAAAAATTAAAATTCCACAATATGGCGAGGCTTTTTATTTCTTTGGTCAGGCTTTAAAAAGAAGATACATAAGGTCCCTAAGAGATAAACATACACCATAGCGGACTTTTTTGTAGACCTTTTTAAGGTGTACGTACAATACTGTAGAACATTATTTTGATTTAACACGTAGGGTTCAATCAGCATTTGCAAAAAAATGTGTTTATTTACGACATCACATAAGAAACATCTTAAATTATCAGTGTTTCTCTATACTATAATACCAGTATGTATGTATTCTATATAAAAACCATCCTCTTGAATCACTCTATCTATTAAAGAAAACTGCATCAAAATCCGTTGCGTAGTTTTAAAAAGGGTAGTATTTAACCGTACCTCAAATTATTCTCTTGTTCCACCTAAAATACTAATTGTGCGCCAAAACATGTGATTGTTTTTTTTAACGGGGGGCTTCGCCCCCCGAACCCCCCCTTATAAGGAGCTGCGCCCTCCCATCCCCCCGCTTCGGTTCACGCCCATGGATATTTGGTGCAAGATTAGTATTTTTAGTGCACGAATAATATATTTGTTGTAAGATTAGATTTTTTGGTAAACAGAAAATTATATTCCTTTTAAAAATCTAAGCACACAAAGACAGACAGAAAAGGAAAGCGATTTTGTTTAATTATAATATGTAGTGATAGTGATAGTGATAATTTTGCTATTAAAAGTCCCGTAAAAATTGAATAGGTATCTTATTTATAATTTTTACTCTCTTTCTTAATGACTTCTTACATTATTTATTCGTTTATTTACTTTAAGGCCTTCCTAGCTACCAATGGAAAATTATTATTTTAGAAAGGTTTGTAAGACATGGGGCGGCGGAAATAAAGTGGCCTACACTAATAAAAGTTATAAATCCGGCACTGATCCGAGGAAGTCCATACAATTTTTTAGGATCTCGTACCTCGTTCGTAGAAAAAATTGGAACCCTTATAGGATCACTTTGTTGCCCGTCTGTCTCTGTCAAGACCCTTTTTTTCCGTCTGACACAGTTTGTATGGACGTTCTCGGATTCGGAACCGAACCGGCCGCGGCGCGTAATCGCCCTAACTCTTGTATTGAAACTTCTGACACTTCATTCATCTATAATTCGTTCAACCTGTGCCAGGTTGAAGGTAGGTCTACTTTCCTATACAAATAGGTACCTATATTAAAGCCTGACCAAAGAAATGAGTTTGTAGTGAGAGATTTAGGGATCTATTTTGACACAAAGCTTACTTTTAAACCACATTTTGAGCAAGTTGTAAAGAAAGGAAATAAAATGTTGGGTTTCATAGCTCGTACAGACAAAGAACCAGATAGCTGACCCCCCTGCCGAACGCTGTGCGAACGCCATCGAGGGCGCCATCTATCGCTCCAAAAGGGCAGAAAAGAACGAACCAACGGCCAATGATACTTCTAAAACAATGCCATCTGTCTTACACTTACAATAAACTAAATTGTTACAAGAATGTTGTCAGTATAGCTAAGCCAATAATTAGGAAGGTGTAGCCTTATTTCGGAAATGTCGCTAAGTCACAGCGTGGCGAAGTTGCGCACGGTATGGCTGTAGATCGAGATTTAACTGGATCGATCCCGCGAGCGCATATTCATGTTTTAGTCTTTTTTATTTTTAACTTTTTTTATAAGAGACGCAGTGTTTGCTATGGGGATTTCATTCTTTTAATAAAATTAGAATCAATACAAAATATACTTATAATTTATGAATGTTATGTCTGCATTTTATTCTACAATATTTCATCGATTAGAATCGTCGTCATCTGCAGAGTAGATGATTATGTGCCTACACTTGCTTCACAAGAAACTAGTTATCTCGACCGCCGCGCCGCCGGGCGGCGCCGTCACTATTTTATATCTTGATTTTATAAATATTATAGTGAGAAGTCTGTTTTTATTAAACGGAAAAAAACTATGTTGAATAGTCAACGGATTTGAACCGCGTAACTTAGCATTCACAAGCTTCACAGCTAACGCTAAACCACTGCGCCAACTGACAAGTTGTCAAGTGTATCGAAATTTGATATCATACCACACTTTGCTATGACTCATAGCTATGATGTATTTTTTTTGAGAGAGAATGCATGCAAAATAACACGAACAAATTATGTGAGGGTAGTTACTTATTATTTCAAGTTTTACACTATAAAGAAAACTAATGTTCGTGGCAAGGTATTTACTTTACGTCGTCGTCGTTACGTTCATGCACTCTCCGGTTACTTTTATTTAAAATAATCTGTTACCAATTTTCATTACTTATCATATACCTAAATGATTTTATGAAAGCAAAAACAACAGTGCGTTGTAAAGATAACCACAGTATTAAAAGTATTTCTAGAGAATTAGGTGTCACGGTAAGTAGATAATACGTATATGAATACCTATTTATAAAACCTAATTATAAAAATAATATAGAATAATATTTTGTGGAATGTGATTTCGTGACAAAAATTATATCATAGTATTTTATATTGCAGAGAAATACATTTCGTTTATGGATTCGGCGATACCAAGAAACTGGTGATGTGAAACGTAACCGCTCTGACCGACGACCACCGGTAGCTTATACTGCTGCATCAGAACGTCATTGTGGAATCGTAAGGCTTCATAGCGAAGTCCCATTTAAAACGACTTGGACAACTGCCATAACATATAATATATCGCTTGACTCAGTTTGAAAATACTCCAAGCATGTGAAATACATAATTATAAGCCAATTATAAAAAAAACAACCATCGGAAGCCCATTGTCTAGCCAGAACAGAATGAGATTCGCATCAGAATATTTAAATTTTGATTGGGAGAACGAAATTGTAATTTTTACTGACGAAAAGAGCTTCAAGTCTGATAAAGATGGAAGAAAATTATTGTGGAGAAGACCTGGGGAACGTTTCAAGCTTCAAAATAAGTATTTTGCCTTTGAGAACCAGCGGTTATGTTAGCTACTTTCCCTTTCTTTTTTTATTGTATAACTTACCACTATTTGGCCTAACTTTGTTTTTATATAAACTAAAATCATCCTGAGATTGAAACAAAATTAAGAGAGATATAAATTGTTACTTTATAATTTTAAATGTAATTTAAATTATAAAAGTAGCATGTTGGTTCTCTCTCCTAAAAAATGCCAGTTTGAATCTCTGGATATTACATTTTAGTCGATAAAATATTAAAGAATAAAATGTTAACATATTTATTGTAACATATATTTTGTTTTATTTTAATCTTTAATGTAAGAATCAAATCCTCATAGCAGTAATTGCATCTTTTTGGAAAAGTAAAAAATAAAAAGACAAAATAATTAAAATGCTCTCGTGGATTTGATCCAGGCAAATCTAGATCTACAGCCATACCGTGCACAACTTCGCCACACTGTAACTTAGCTACACAATCGAAATAAGACTACACCTTCCTAATTATTGGCTTAGCTATACTGACAACATTCTTTTAACGATTTAGTTTATTGTAAGTTACGACAGATGGCATTGTTTGAAATTTTAGAAGTATCATTGGCCGTTGGTTCGTTCTTTTCTGCCCTTTTGGAGCGATAGATGGCGCCCTCGATGGCGTTCGCCCAGCATTCGGCAGGGGGGTCAGCTATCTGGTTCTTTGTCTGTACTACAAAAGGTTTTAAGCAGTCACAAAGTACTTTATACCTGTACAATAGTCTGGTGCGGAGCGTCTTAGAATACGGTTGTGTAATCTGGTTCCCGTTCTATAGGCTGCATGTCGATAGTGTCGAAAGAGTACAAAAGAGATGTCTTCGTATTTTGACTTATAGATCGGGTACTGCACAGTCATTGTCTACCTATGAAAGCAGACTATCGGCGTTTAAGATGAGCTCTTTAGAATCTAGGCGAAAATATCATGATCTTATGTATCTTTACAAGATAGTGAATTCCCGTATTGACGTGCCCCACCTTCTATCTCAGATAAATCTAAACACTTCTCATCGAACCAGGAATTCAAAAATTTTCTCTCTGCAGGTTTATAGGAATAACACATCCTATTACAATCCTGTTGTTCGGATGTGTCGGTTTTACAATGAGCTTGTGGCGGCTAACCCGAATATCGATATTTTTCACGACACTGTAGGTAATTACTCAAAGAAGATTAAATCCATAATTCTCAATTATTCTAGTTCTTAGTAGGTATCTATTTGCGAAATGTTTACCTTTTTAGATTTTTTTATTTTTTATTTTTATTCATATTTTTATTGTCACGTCTAATTGCGTTGACCCAATCCGTTCTAGTGCAGCACTAGTAGTGCTTAGATATTAACGCAGGTATTTATTTTATAAGCTATAATATTTTATGGACGCTTGTTACTTGTCTAACATTGTATCATGCTGTAGACACACGTTAGAAATGCAACTAGTCTATAGTTAATATTATGTAATCTGGTTTATGTATGGTTGTATTTTGTTGTGTGTTTCAATAAAAAAAAAAAAAAAAAAAAAAAAAAAAAAAAAAAAAACCTGCTCTGTGGGCGCGATTTTTATGCTTATGGCAACAATTTCCATTATAAAAATAGTTCCATTGAAATTCCGCAATATGGCGAGATTTTTTTATTTCTTTGGTCAGGCATTATAATATACTTACAGTTAATTAATGAATACTAGGTAGGTAAAGAATCATGCGATCCATTATGAACATACCTTCATGTTTTGACAATGAAAACTTTTTCATCCATTTCATTATTACTAGGACTGTGAAAATGAATGATGCTATGCCTGAAAATAAATAATGGTTGTTAGAGAAATATAAGTATTTATTAGATTTTCCATGGTGTTCCTCCAGGTAGTAATATGATGTAACTACATAACATCCCACTTTTTTACTAAAGAGTTTTAATTGCCACATGAACAATAATAAGAAAAATAAGTTAAAGTAAAATAATTTAAGTCTAAAATTTACAAAAACACAACAAGACTCTATTACATAGTTCAGTTATATTATTATTCACCAGCCAGATCCAAAAAACATAGTATCTAAAATCTCAAAAATAATTACTATTTAATTAGTTAATCCTTCTAGCAATTACCAGAAAGGAGAATAGAACAAGTGTCAAAAACACATACCGATAAGTGTAGATAAAAATTGTATATAAAAGTCCTTTTCCCAGATAAAAATGTTGTTGTTGATTATCTGCTCATCATACACCCATCCTTTGCACTGCTCTTGCCAGTAATCAGGTAATGTGTCTATTGGAATGTGTCTGGAACAGATAGAGAATAAAATAAAAAGGGATCCTCCCCTATGAAACTGTAATGAAATTCAATTTTGATAATGCTAAAAATTACTAGTGGTATCATTGTAAGAAATTTAGTACCATTATAATTCTGAAGATATAGCTATAGTTTGGGGAAGATTCTAAACTCCACTCCGATGCAGCAAAATCATGGGGTCTTTCGACTTAGCCTATATTGCTACTACTCTTACAAAACTACTAATTACTACCAATTGACTAGCAAAAAGCGAAATATATATAAATTACTACATGTGCAAATAAGATCAGATATTTACATAAAATTTTGATTATATTCTACTTACATATATGTAGAATTCATTGTTGCATTGGTGTTGATTTTACAAATAGAGTTTATTGCAATATTCAATAGACTATCATTGCGCCACACTCCGTATGTCTCCAGTATCATCAGCATTATTAATAGTTTCCAATAAGACTGAAAAGATTACAAGTTACAAACTTCAGCTTCTATTACAAGTATGTAGGTCCTTCCAGACTAGCCTTATTTACTTTTTAAATCTTTCACCATTGTTTTCATAACTAATATAATTTAAAACAAGATATCCCGTTTATTCCCATTTTAGCTTAATTTCGTTTTCTACCCTAGTTAGTTACAGTATTTCATTTCATTTCAAATCAAAATTATTTTGTTCATTTCAAAACTTTTTTTTTACTCATGTTCTAAATGATGTACTGTTTTTATAAAATTCTAAAATGGAATTTTCTGAGTTCCTCTTGCCTTACCTTGAAGTCAATGTTGTAAATAACATGCCTCAGAGCCTCTTTTGATATCAGCACTGTATCTATCATGATTATAACATTGTCATACTCTATGTACTTATCCACTATCCCCTTACAGCTTTTCTGAAAAAATTTACAAAGTAGGTAGGTAGGTATTTTTTTGTACTGCTTATTGGTTAAAAACTTTAACTTAAAGTATCAATTCAATAAATTAAGATTATGTGGTTCATTAACTAACCTAACGATACATTTGCTTCGATTCAGAGCAGGGCGTTGCTACGGGAGGACAGTACTCTAAAATTAAGTGTAGGTAAGCTTGAATGGTACTAGTAGTGTATAATATATAACAGAATTCAAAATGTAAAGCTTTTAGCCGGCTGATACAAATCAATTTGATACAACTTACACATTTGTTTAGTTTGAGAACGGAAGGTCCATAAGTTCTATAAAGGGCTGCCGCAGGTTTCCCACAGTTCACACAAACGAATTCCTTTGATTTCTGCATATTTTTGAACAAATTGTAAGTCATAAAACTGTTTAAAACACAATCCCAAATAAAAACCTTCCAAAGAACAAAAATTTTTGACACTTTTGACAGAAAGAAAGAAATAAGGCACCTATTTCACGCGAGACAGAAGACGAAAGGGACGCAGTTATGCGTTAGAATGAGATACGAATACACCGCGCTCTCTCTTACGCATAACTGCGTCTCTTTCGTTTTTTGTCTTTTCGGATATTGATAACGCGTTTCGTTATTGCATTTTGCCCCAGCAGCAATCAACATTTTACCGATTTCAACAATAAAATGTAGATGGCGTTGCAACTGGACCTCCGCTCGTCTCGTCTCTGTCCGTCCGTGTTGTTTGCGTTAACTTTCCTTCTACATGTCGCTGTTAGGTACTTTCTAGAATTTTTTGATTATTAAATCGACGATAGAAAAGTCGACGATAGAAAAGACTGATCTTTACTTTTATGTAGGTACATAATCATATTAAATTATTTTATTTTATTGCAGAAATATTCCACTAGAAAATGGTCTTTCAATTGTTGATGAAGTGAGGATAATATTATTGTTTAAATTAAATTAAAGCCAACTTTCTTTTGAAATTGTATTTTATTAGTCGTGTCAAAACTTATACAACAACAATCTTAAATAAATTATAAGTTGTACATTACGACAAATACTGTCTTATCTATCAGTTAAATTATATATTTTTTCAATGCAACTCTTAATTTGTTCTTGGATCAAATTTTGTTACCGAGCATCTGAAATTCGGCCAACGAATGCTTTTTGTGGGATCTAACTAAATAGTCTTGGCAGACGATCTACTTTGGTCGAGACACAGACATTTAACTAAAGTTTTTTTTTTCAAGTTAGTTAGGTAAGTACCTACCTAATTAATTACCTATACCAAAATTGTACATTGTGTTTTCATTTGTCGTACGTTAATTGTAACTAAGCAACTAAAATAGCTCGTCTACAAAGACCCTTTGTATAAAAAATCTTTTTTTTTGTAATTGTATTAATATAATATAAGAAACGCTTGTTATAATGCGATTTAATTTATCTATTAGAACTATTTCCAAAATTGTCATTAATAACATATTTAGTTACTTACTTATTAATTAAATATCATTGTGCGATTAGTATTTTAGTAAACGCTGGCCAATTTCATACTGAATAATGTTTGTATAAAGTGTCATTTAAATACGTCTAAATAAAAGTGCTCGGAAAAACTGATTATTATAATACTAATGATGAAATAGTACATTACAAAAATGACTTCAAATTATAAACAGTTCTTAGTAGTTACACGGAGCGCATAAGGAAGATACATAATATTCTATCACAAGTGTTGAGGCTCCATAGAAGCATCGCTCTATAATAATAATTACTTCAATATTTTTTATACATATAAAAATAGATCCTTAAGTTTACTTCGCTATCCTAAAAGGAGAACAGTTTGTAAATGCATAGTTTACAGTTATGATATGAAACTATAGTCAGAGCACCATTTCATTATAATTTACAATACGCAAGTGACATGTGCTGCGGGCGCACATTGCCGGCGCTAGAGCCTTCTACGTTCACACGCTAGGGAAAGCCAATTTTAAAAATAATTTTGTAAAAGGAAGTCACACGTGCGGATCTTTTCTTCTCTACTTAATTCTTTTCAAATAAATTATTAAAAAAATGACTTTCTAAAAATACGTTCAAAATGCTAGAATATTATTAATTGCAAATGCAAACCAGCATTTCAAACGACATTGTCAAGTCTTTACATAAAATTCTTCTATACAAAAGAACTAGGTATTTTGGGACTGTGTTTATGAATGTACTTAATTCAAATAAAAGTAATATTTTTTAGTACGTATGGGCTGAGAAGTTATTAGCCGAATGCGGTCCGAGGATCGAGTGGGACTTATTTGCACGCATGTAAAATATTATGATTCTTAATAGAAAACTGAAATATTAAAGAATAACCTGTAATAATAATATTACCTACTTAAACTGTGGCTTCATGAATCAAATCCCATAACACAGTCCCATTGTGTATAGAAGAATTTATTAATACGATGAATCTTTTGAATACGAAAGACGAGACAACCCACTCATCAAAGCAGTCTTGTAATTAACATGGCGCGCTAATTAGATTCTAATAAAACAATATTATAACACATTGCTTCGTAGGAATAAAAGTTGGAAAATAAAACACATAATATATTGTAGCTCTTTACAAAACCAGAAATAACTGACTCTTTAAAACGCTACGTGTGTTTTATGGACCGCCTCGGAACTTATTAGGTAATGGTATAATGTTAACCAATAACACCGCACCACGTCGCTTAGTAATAATATATGTTTTAAAGGCCCTTGTGTTCACACTTTTACACATTGTAGGTAATTCATTAAAAAAATCGTAGCTAGCTATTTTAAAATAATAAGTTACATTTTGTGATGCCGTTGGGTAACCAAGATACATTTATTATCAAATCAAATGTGTTGGGATGCACAGTGTATGCAATTATGTTACGAGTATTATGGCAAGAAGGATGTCTTGTCAAGCGAGTGATGTAAAAAATTATAATAATTACTTTAGATAAGTAATAATAAAATGGCATAGGATTAATAGGTACTAACAAAATGATTATATTAAATACTCAAGTGGATACATTCGACTTCAGAAAACGTTGGTATGACAAAAAAAAATAAGTTTATTTGCCTACCGTACTTTTTAATTTTTTTAACATTGACTACGAAAAATGGTCTCTAAGTCAACTCGTCCACAAAAATATTTAAAATATTCTGTATTAAATAATCTTCTTATCATTCAACTAGGCTGGAGTGAAACAGGGCGTACGACTATCTATCTATCTATTTAACTTCATCTTCGTATAATATAATAACTACCTAAGTATATAAATATTTACGTCTAAATATATACTTTACAAACACAACGGAAGGTTATAATAATAATTATTAGTAGTAATTAATATGCATTGCATTATATTGTGATAATATTCACCTAGTTGTACTATACAAGCACATTCAAAAGAACTACGGCCACTTGGACCCAATACTTAACCGGAATGACCCTGAAATGCGAAGTAGGTTCAACATTGACTCTCATTCGAATAGATACCAACTGACATTACGCTATTGTTGCCACTTAAAAAACCAGAAAAAGGTCCAAAATATGCACCAAATTCAGATGCTGCTATTTGATTAAATTTTCTATACACGTGTGACATGCATAAATTAATTAAATAGTAAATTTTCTTTATCCATTTCATTCAAATTAAGGCAACAATGACAAAGTTAGATAATTTATTTTTCAGTTATGCATGAATAATCGCCAATACCTGTTGATTATACCTACCTTATTTTATCTACTCCCATTTATTTATAAAAATACATTTATACTACAATGATTGTTACGACACCGGATCACTGATCACTAGAGCTATACAACGAATATGCACGTGTACTGTGATTTTACTATTGTTAGTAACTTAAAAGTAGTATGTATGTATGTACTTACGCATAGCTATGATATTAATACATATTTATAGTATGTCTTAATTCATATAATTTCACACTAGACTAGCCTTAGCATGTTATTATGTGTTTATTTACAAGCAAATTCTTAAATCTTTATACTTTGCTTACTCCAACTTTTTGCAATAAGTTCATGGTTATTGATCATTCTATAAGATTATTACGAAAACCACAAAATTGGTGAAAATCTTAGTTAAGAACTGTGACTACTTGAATAGTTTAGATAGATTACTGTTTATTTTATATTGGGTCATAAATTATATAAAATTTATAATTATCTTGACACCAGTAAAAATAAATAGATCATGCTTGCTTGCTTTGTCTCTACTATAAGCAGTTGGAGTGATTTACATACTAATTCTGTTTCATTTGACGAGTCGCAGTAACCTTAGATATTTATGAAAGTGTGCGTGCATAAGAAACAAATAAATAGGTAGGTACGTAACGTATTTTTCTCTAATGGAGTTCATGTTTGTGTCAGACACACTAAAACGAAAACATTGTATATTTTAATTATTAATTTAGTTACACAGAGAACGAAGTAGTAACTATCTACCTTAAGTTTAACGAGCGCCAGCAATGATCTTCTAATGGAGCTGGCTATTAAAAGTCCCACATAATGATTGAAAGAAAATCCTAAGTCATGTCGACTCGTCTAACGAAGCATGGTGTGTTAATATTAAAAGCTACAAATAAGTGTCTGTACAGTAATCAGTCGTGCGCTAGAGTCCGCGGGCGCTATGGGGGCGGTACCCCCCCCGCCGGCGTCACACGTCCGTGTGCCTGGCGGGGGGTGCGGGGGGGTGAGGGGGCGGCGGGAGGGGCGGCTCCTCGTCCGAGTCTTCTATCTCGCACAGGTTCGCGGAGAGATCGCTGCACGACCCCGTCTCTACACCACCAAGGAGGCAGTTGCGCTCTTCTGTAAATTAAGATAACTTATTGGTATTTTTTTTACCATTTAAATATCTCAAGTAAAATTCTACCATTATATGGCTATGGCTTCACTCATATTCAGGCACAGATAATATAAGTAATACTACTATACACTAGTATTTAGGTAATGTAGGTACCATGTTTCTTGCAAATGAAAAACCTCCCCTTCCAAGAGGCTTCAGTCTAGCAGCAGTCGACTGTGTGTGTGCTTGCTTGTGATTATTGAGTGGTGTACGATTACCGGTTATCCATGTATGAGATAGATAGATAAAACTGTTTACTACATCTGCCATGAGGCGATCGATGAAGATGATAATACCATGGACCAATATACTCGAGAGGACTGTCGGTTCTCCTACTACAACGCGTGTTCCTGTAATTAGTACTAAAAAAAAGATAGATGTCAGTATTATTCACAAATTACCCAAATTATTGTTAAATTATCTGAAATTAAAAATTATGTGGTGTCTCTCGACCTGATAAAAAATAAATAAATTACTTTTAGTTCCTATTTAAGTAAAAAAAAAACAGCCATTTTACAAGTGTATTTTTAATATAATCTCGGGCGAGGAGCTAGGCGCCATCTAGTTTTAATACGGGATTTGAGCTTTTCCGAAGCACGTTTTTTTCTAGGGCATTGACAGTCCTCTCGAGTATATTGGTCAATGATAATACTAACCGAGCATAGTGATAAGGCTAGCTGCGTCGGGCTCCCGTACGGACCGAGCGCGCTGCTCGCTGTCGGAAGCGGCGCGGGGTAAATACTGGTCCGGGTGGAGGAGGTACGACGACGCTGCAATATCAACGTTGTTCATTTAACAATATGATTGACAATGCGATATTCTTTCATTGGTCATTGACATTTAAACTTCGATTCAAAAACATATTTTAATTTCAAGTTTCATCAAATATACAAGGTATCAAATTTACGAAAACAATAGAGCGCCATCTATTAGTTGTAAATTATAAACTAATTTCCCAGTAAAAGTTTCCATTTCAACATCAATTTTCCGACAGATGTCGTTTGTTTGCGCTTTTTTTGCGTTTTATTTTTCGAAATAAATTAAAAGCTTAAAAAAGGTTACTTTCACAAAATTATTCTTTTATTTTACTTTTGAAAGCCTGACCAGGAAAAAATAACCTCGGCATATTCCTCGCAGAATATGTGACTGACGTCCATTCGGAAGTTCGCGGGTTCAAACCTGTGGCACTTACTTACCAATGTTTTACGATTTTGTAATTCATAATTTGTACATTTATTCGACGCTCGTAAGATGAAGGAAAACATCGAGAGGATACCTGCGGATCATCATCATCATCATCATTATCATCATTTCGGCCGAAAGACGCCCGCTGCTGGACATAGGCTTCCCCCAAAGTACCCCACCTGCGGATACATGCGATGAAACTCAAAGGTTGAGCGTGAAGGTGACCAACCCAAACCTTAATTTTCAGTGTAGGCTCAAGCTCCATCGTGCGGGCATAATGTAAGGTGGTAACCAGTAGGTACGTACCGTCAGTGAACCTCGGCGGGTCGGTGTCTGCTCCCATATCGTCCTGCGAGTCGGTGTCGAGGCGGGGGCGCTGCGGGCGCGCGCGGGGGCGGCGGGGGCCGCGGCGGGGCGGCGAGGGGGGAGTGGGCGACGACGAGTCCGGCCGCTCAGACCCGGCCACCTGCATTCAGATTACAAATTACACACACATCATGACCCAAATTAAAC
>OX419591.1:15366231-15423882 GCA_948473455.1 Teleiodes luculella | reverse complement strand
TGGGACTGCTCCGACTGGTGCGCCGGCGCGCTGCCCGGCATCAGCGAGGTAACTATGCCTCATCGAACCCTTGCCGGGGCTGGCGCGGCGCGCAGTGGACAGCCAGGTGTCTCCGCACATAGTGGGCGGCTACCACTGGGACTGCTCCGACTGGTGCGCCGGCGCGCTGCCCGGCATCAGCGAGGTAACTATGCCTCATCGAACCCTTGCCGGGGCTGGCGCGGCGCGCAGTGGACAGCCAGGTGTCTCCGCACATAGTGGGCGGCTACCACTGGGACTGCTCCGACTGGTGCGCCGGCGCGCTGCCCGGCATCAGCGAGGTAACTATGCCTCATCGAACCCTTGCCGGGGCTGGCGCGGCGCGCAGTGGACAGCCAGGTGTCTCCGCACATAGTGGGCGGCTACCACTGGGACTGCTCCGACTGGTGCGCCGGCGCGCTGCCCGGCATCAGCGAGGTAACTGTGCCTCTTTTAATGCCACGTTTCCCCCAGAGATGAGCGAAGATGCGTAGCGAGGAATGTGTTTGTAAAGAACCAATAGAAACGCTCCATTTACCTGGCCTCGATCACTGCAGCGATTCTATTGGTAACGCAGCCTTATTGCCACAATCACAATACCGTGATTATATTTTTTGTGTCTCTTCTCACTTTTTAACCCCCGACAAAAAAGAGGGGTGTTATAATTATAAGTTTGACGTGTCTGTCTGTCTGTGGCATCGTAGCTCCTAAACGGATGCGCCGATTTTGATCTAGTTTTTTTTTGTTTGCAAGGTGTTACAATCGAGAATGTTCTTAGCTATGATCCAAGAAAATATTTTTAGCCATTTGAAGATTATAATCAGCTCTTATCTAGTTGCTGAAAGGATCAAGTAGTGACAGGGATTTTAATTTTTTTAAATTCTATTTTATTAATAGTTCCTTGTTTAGTGAATAGATGGCGCTGCTTTGCAGTCATTGTTAATGTCGACGTTTAATTAGGGTCATGATAAATAAATAAATAAATATGTGGGACATCTCGCACACGGCCATCTGACCCCAAACTAGGCAGAGCCTGTGATATGGGTGTCAGACAGCTGATATACAACATCCAGACATAAGGCAAACACAAGTGTTCATCACATGATTGTTTGCCCTGGGCGGGATTCCAACCCGCGACCCTGTGCTTCGTAGGCAGACATACTACCAACTAGGCTACGGGGTCATTGAGATGTATGTGTAATTTCCAAACTGAATGCAGGTGGCCGGGTCTGAGCGTCCGGACTCGTCGTCCCCCACTCCCCCCTCGCCGCCCCGCCGCGGCCCCCGCCGCCCCCGCGCGCGCCCGCAACGCCCCCGCCTCGACACCGACTCGCAGGACGACATGGGAGCAGACACCGACCCGCCGAGGTTCACTGACGGTACGTACCTACTGGTTACCACCTTACATTATGCCCGCACGATGGAGCTTGAGCCTACACTGAAAATTAAGGTTTGGGTTGGTCAACTTCCCAAAAATAAACTTTTACAATCATACTCACCATTAACTATCAACAGTACACCAATTCAAGAAAAACAAACCGAAAAATATTTAGGATTGCGAGTGGATAGTAGACTTTCTTGGGATGTCCATATTGATCATGTCAAAAAACGAATAAGTTCTCTTGAAATTAAAATATGTTTTTGCATTGAAGTTTAAATGTCAATGACCAATGAAAGAATATCGCATTGTCAATCATATTGTTAAATGAACAACGTTGATATTGCAGCGTCGTCGTACCTCCTCCACCCGGACCAGTATTTACCCCGCGCCGCTTCGGACAGCGAGCAGCGCGCGCGGTCTGTACGGGAGCCCGACGCAGCTAGCCTTATCACTATGCTCGGTTAGTATTATCATGGACCAATATACTCGAGAGGACTGTCAATGCCCTAAAAAAAACGTGCATCGGAAAAGCTCAAATCCCGTATTAAAACTAGATGGCGCCTAGATCCTCGCCCGAGATTAATTAAAATACACTAGTAAAATGGCTATAATTGTGTTTTTTTTTACATAAATAAGAACTAAAAGTTTTTTTTTTTTTTTATCGGTCGAGAGACACCATATAATTTTTAATTTCAGATAATTTAACAATGATAGGTAATTTGGGTAATTTGTGAATAATAGTGACATCTATCTTTTTTTTAATACTAATTACAGGAACACGCATTATAGTAGGAGAATTGACAGCCCTCTCGAGTATATTGGCCCATGGTATTATCATATAGGGACTACTATTTGGTATTCTGTGGTATTATGATCTACATCTGCATCGATCACTTCATGGCAGATGTAGTAAAAAGTTTAATCTATCTCATAAATGGATAACCGGTAATAGTACACCACTCAATAATCACAAGCAAGCACACACACAGTCGACTGCTGCTAGACTGAAGCCTCTTGGAAGGGGAGGTTTTTCATTTGCAAGAAACATGGTACATTACCTAAATACTAGTGTATAGTAGTATTACTTATATTATCTGTGCCTGAATATTATGAGTGAAGCCATAGCCATATAATGGTAGAATTTTACTTGAAGTGTTAAAATGGTAAAAAATACCAATAAGTTATGTTCATTTACAGAAGAGCGCAACTGCCTCCTTGGTGGTGTAGAGACGGGGTCGTGCAGCGATCTCTCCGCGAACCTGTGCGAGATAGAAGACTCGGACGAGGAGCCGCCTCTCCCGCCGCCCCCTCACCCCCCCGCACCCCCCGCGCCCCCCGCGCCCCCCGCCCGGCACACGGACGTGTGACGCCGGCGGGGGGGGTGCCGCCCCCATAGCGCCCGCGGACTCTAGCGCACGACTGATTACTGTACAGACACTTATTTGTAGCTTTTAATATTAACACACCATGCTTCGTTAGACGAGTCGACATGTAGGGTTTTCTTTGCATCATTATGTGGGACTTTTAATAGCCAGCTCCATTAGAAGATCATTGCTGGCGCTCGTTAAACTTAAGGTAGGTAGTTACTACTTCGTTCTCTGCGTAACTAAATTAATAATTAAAATATACAATGTTTTTGTTTTTGTATATCTGACACGAACATAAACTCCATTAGAGAAAAATACGTGACGTACCTACCTATTTATTTGTTTCTTATGCACGCACACTTTCATGAATTTCTAAGGTTACTGCGACTCGTCAAATGAAATAGAATTAGTATGTAAATCACTCCAACTGCTTATAGTAGAGACAAATTTAAGCATGATCTATTTATTTTTACTGGTGTCAAGATTATTATAAATTTTATATAATTTATGACCCAATATAAAATAAACAGTAATCTATCTAAACTATTCAAGTAGTCACAGTTCTTAACTAAGATTTTCACCAATTTTGTGGTTTTCGTAATAATCTTATAGAATGATCAATAACCATGAACTTATTGCAAAAAGTTGGAGTAAGCAAAGTATAAAGATTTAAGAATCTGCTTGTAAATAAACTCATAATAACATGCTAAGGCTAGTCTAGTGTGAAATTATATGAATTAAGACATACTATAAATATGTATTAATATCATAGCTATGCGTAAGTACATACATACATACTACTTTTAAGTTACTAACAATAGTAAAATCACAGTACACGTGCATATTCGTTGTATAGCTCTAGTGATCAGTGATCCGGTGTCGTAACAATCATTGTAGTATAAATGTATTTTTATAAATAAATGGGAGTAGATAAAATAAGGTAGGTATAATCAACAGGTATTGGCGATTATTCATGCATAACTGAAAAATAAATTATCTAACTTTGTCATTGTTGCCTTAATTTGAATGAAATGGATAAAGAAAATTTACTATTTAATTAATTTATGAATGTCACATGTGTATAGAAAATTTAATCAAATAGCAGCATCTGAATTTGTTGCATATTTTCTCTACCTTTTACTGGTTTTTTAAGTGGCAACAATAGCGTAATGTCAGTTGGTATCTGTTCGAATGAGAGTCAATGTTGAACCTACTTCGCATTTCAGGGTCATTCCGGTTAAGTATTGGGTCCAAGTGGCCGTAGTTCTTTTGAATGTGCTTGTATAGTACAACTAGGTGAATATCACAATATAATGCAATGCATATTAATTACTACTAATAATTATTATTATTATGAACTTCCGTTGTGTTTGTAAAGTATATATTTAGACGTAAATATTTATATACCTAGGTAGTTTTTATTAATATTATACGAAGATGAAGTTAAATAGACAGATAGATAGTCGTACGCCCTGTTTCACTCCAGCCTAGTTGAATGATAAGAAGATTATTTAATACAGAATATTTTAAATATTTTTGTGGACGAGTTGACTTAGAGACCATTTTTCGTAGTCAATGTTAAAAAATTGAAAAAGTACGGTAGGCAAATAAACTTTTTTTTTTATCATACCAACGTTTTCTGAAGTCGACTGTATCCACTTGAGTATTTAATATAATCATTTTGTTAGTACCTATTAATCCTATGCCATTTTATTATTACTTATCTAAAGTAATTATTATAATTTTTTACATCACTCGCTTGACAAGACATCCTTCTTGCCATAATACTCGTAACATAATTGCATACACTGTGCATCCCAACACATTTGATTTGATAATAAATGTATCTTGGTTACCCAACGGCATCACAAAATGTAACTATTATTTTAAAATAGCTAGCTACGGTTTTTTTTTTAATGAATTACCTACAATGTGTTACACTAAGTGTGAACACAAGGGCCTTTAAAACATATATATTATTTATTACTAAGCGACGTGGTGCGGTGTTATTGGTTAACAAAACATATAGGTACCATTACCTAATAAGTTCCGAGGCGGTCCATAAAACACACGTAGCGTTTTAAAGAGTCAGTTGTTTCTGGTTTTGTAAAGAGCTACAATATATATTATATATGTTTTATTTTCCAACAAATTTTATTCTTACGAAGCAATGTGTTATAATATTGTTTTATTAGAATCTAATTAGCGCGCCATGTTAATTACAAGACTGCTTTGATGAGTGGGTTGTCTCGTCTTTCGTATTCAAAACATCCATCGTATTAAATTCTTCTACACAATGGGACTGTGTATATTGGATTTGATTCATGAAGCCACAGTTCAAGTAGGTAATAATTACTTTTTACAGGTTTTTCTTTAATATTTTAGTTTTCTGTTGAGAATCATAATATTTTACATGCAAATGAGTCCCAAGGGAATGCAATCCCGATCCCGCGGGATCCCGATCTCGCGAGATCTCGTGTATTTTTTCGGGATCAATCCCGACGCATCATAAGACGAGATCCCGTTCGAGATTGACGGGATTGAGCGGCAGTGGTCAGCGACGCTACACACGTCCACTCGGGGCGCAAGCTTCTTTCTTCTACTACTTCTGAGGACATGAAGAGTCTTTTTGTCGCAAAAGGTTACAAATTACCTTCTTCGCCAATAACAATTTAAAAATTTTTTAACACAATTGTGATGAATTATGGAATGACGCTTAAAAATTAAAGTTTTTCTTTCGAGTATTATGTTATTTTAATTAACCTCACCATCACAAACAAGCAGTTATTAGCTTTTTCAGTCATCCGAATTTATTTATTTTTTAACTAGGGATCTCGAATTTGCAATCTCGAGTCGGGATTGCATTCCCTAGCCCACTCGATCCTCGGATCGCACTCGGCTAATAACTTCTCAGCCCATACGTACTAAAAATATTACTTTTATTTGAATTAAGTACAGTAGTCAGCACATGCGGCTGGACATATTGACCTTGAGAGCGCCCGTATTCCGTAGCGGTAAGAGCGAGTTTCGTAGTGCGAGAGTCCAGCCGCATGTGCTGGCTACTGTACATTCATAAACACAGTCCTAAAATACCTAGTTCTTTTGTACCTATAGAAGAATTTTATGTAAAGACTTGACAATGTCGTTTGAAATGCTGGTTTGCATTTGCGATTAATAATATTCTAGCATTTTGAACGTATTTTTAGAAAGTCAATTTTTGAATAATTTATTTGAAATGAATTAAGTAGAGAAGAAAAGATCCGCACGTGTGACTTCCTTTTACAAATTTATTTTTAAAATTGGCTTTTCTTAGCGTGTGAATGTAGATGGCTCTAGCGCCGGCAATGTGCGCCCGCACATGTCACTTGCGTATTGTAAATTATAATGAAATGGTGCTCTGACTATAGTTTCATATCATAACTGTAAACTATGCATTTACAAACTGTTCTCCTTTTAGGATAACGAAGTAAACTTAAGGATCTATTTTTATATGTATAAAAAATATTGAAGTAATTATTATTATAGAGCGATGCTTCTATGGAGCCTCCACACTTGTGATAGAATATTATGTATCTTCCTTATGCGCTCCGTGTAACTACTAAGAACTGTTTATAATTTTAAGTCATTTTTGTAATGTACTATTTCATCATTAGTATTATAATAATCAGTTTTTCCGAGCACTTTTATTTAGACGTATATATACGACACTTTAAACAAACATTATTCAGTATGAAATTGGCCAGCGTTTTCTAAAATACGAATCGCACAATGATATTTAATTAATAAGTAAGTAACTAAATATGTTATTACTGACAATTTTGGAAATAGTTCTAGTAGATAAATTAAATCGCATTATAACAAGCGTTTCTTAAATTATATTAAAATTATATTACAATTTTTAAGATTTTTTATACAAAGGGTCTTTGTAGACGAGCTATTTTAGTTGCTTAGTTACGATTAACGTACGACAAATGAAAACACAATGTACAATTTTGGTATAGGTACCTATCATCATCTCAGCCGAAAGACGTCCTACCTATACAATACCAAAATTACCTAATTAATTAGGTACCTACTTACCTACCTAACTTGAAAAAAAAAAACTTTAGTTAAATGTCTGTGTCTCGACCAAAGTAGATCGTCTGCCAAAACTATTTAGTTAGATCCCACAAAAAGCATTCGTTGGCCGAATTTCAGATGCTCGGTAACAAAATTTGATCCAAGAACAAATTAAGAGTTGCATTGAAAAAATATATAATTTAACTGATAAGATAAGACAGTATTTGTCGTAATGTACAACTTATAATTTATTTAAGATTGTTGTTGTATAAGTTTTGACACGACTAATAAAATACAATTTTAAAAGAAATTTGGCTTTAATTTAATTTAAACAATAATATTTTCCTCACTTCATCAACAATTGAAAGACCATTTTCTAGTGGAATATTTCTGCAATAAAATAAAATAATTTTAATATGATTAAGTACATAAAAGTAAAGATCAGTCTTTGCTAAAAACGGCCACTTTTGGCAAATTTTCTATCTGTAACTACAGCGGACTATAATAAATACAGTTTATGGCCCCTATATATCCTATAGCACGCCAACTTCAAAATGACCGTCCGGATTTTAGAAAAAAAATATACTTCGCGAGTAATTAATTTTTAACAGAGGGCGGCGCCACTTAGCCTCGGGTAGCCCCTTAAGTAACTAAGTCGATATAAGTAATCAAAAAATTCTAGAAAGTAACAGCGACATCTAGAAAGAAAGTTAACGCAAACAACACAGACGGACAGAGACGAGACGAGCGGAGTCCAGTTGCAACGCCATCTACATTTTATTGTTGAAATCGGTAAAATGTTGATTGCTGCTGGGGCAAAATGCAATAACGAAACGCGTTATCAATATCCGAAAAGACAAAAAACGAAAGAGACGCAGTTATGCGTAAGAGAGAGCGCGGTGTATTCGTATCTCATTCTAACGCATAACTGCGTCCCTTTCGTCTTCTGTCTCGCGTGAAATAGGTGCTTTATTTCTTTCTTTCTGTCAAAAGTGTCAAAAAATTTTGTTCTTTGGAAGGAAATTTTTATTTGGGATTGTGTTCTAAACAGTTTTATGACTTACAATTGTTCAAAAATATGCAGAAATCAAAGGAATTCGTTTGTGTGAACTGTGGGAAACCTGCGGCAGCCCTTTATAGAACTTATGGACCTTCCGTTCTCAAACTAAACAAATGTGTAAGTTGTATCAAATTGATTTGTATCAGCCGGCTTAAAAGCTTTACATTTTGAATTCTGTTATATATTATACACTACTAGTACCATTTAAGCTTACCTACACTTAATTTTAGAGTACTGTCCTCCCGTAGCAACGCCCTGCTCTAAATCGAAGCAAATTTGTATCGTTAGGTTAGTTAATGAACCACATAATCTTAATTTATTGAATTGATACTTAACCAATAAGCATTACAAAAAAATACCTACCTACCTACTTTGTAAATTTCAGAAAAGCTGTAAGGGGATAGTGGATAAGTACATAGAGTATGACAATGTTATAATCATGATAGATACAGTGCTGATATCAAAAGAGGCTCTGAGGCATGTTATTTACAACATTGACTTCAAGGTAAGGCAAGAGGAACTCAGAAAATTCCATTTTTGAATTTTATAAAAACAGCCATCATCATTTAGAACATGAGTAAAAAAAAAGTTTTGAAATGAACAAATTAATTTTGATTTGAAATGAAATGAAATGAAATACTGTAACTAACTAGGGTAGAATAGAAAACGAAATTAAGCTAAAATGGGAATAAACGGGATATCTCTTTTTAAAATATATTAGTTATGAAAACAATGGTGAAAGATTTAAAAAGTAAATAAGGCTAGTCTGGAAGTACCTACATACTTGTAATAGAAGCTGAAGTTTGTAACTTGTAATTTTTTCAGTCTTATTGGAAACTATTAATAATGCTGATGATACTGGAGACATACGGAGTGTGGCGCAATGATAGTCTATTGAATATTGCAATAAACTCTATTTGTAAAATCAACACCAATGCAACAATGAATTCTACATATATGTAAGTAGATTATAATCAAAATATCTGATCTTATTTGCACATGTAGTAATTTATATATATTTTGCTTTTTGCTAGTCAATTAGTAGTAATTAGTAGTTTTGTAAGAGTAGTAGCAATATAGGCTAAGTCGAAAGACCCCATCATTTTGCTGCATCGGAGTGGAGTTTAGAATCTTCCCCAAACTATAGCTATATCTTCGGAATTATAATGGTACTAAATTTTTTACAATGATACCACTAGTAATCTTTAGCATTATCAAAATTGAATTTCATTACAGTTTCATAGGGGAGGATCCCTTTTTATTTTATTCTCTATCTGTTCCAGACACATTCCAATAGACACATTACCTGATTACTGGCAAGAGCAGTGCAAAGGATGGGTGTATGATGAGCAGATAATCAACAACAACATTTTTATCTGGGAAAAGGACTTTTATATACAATTTTTATCTACACTTATCGGTATGTGTTCTTGACACTTGTTCTATTCTTCTTTCTGGTAATTGCTAGAAGGATTAACTAATTAAATAGTAATTATTTTTGAGATTTTAGATACTATGTTTTTTTGTATCTGGCTGGCTACAAGTGAATAATAATATAACTGAACTATGTAATAGTCATGCTGTGTTTTTGTAATTAGATTTAAATATTTTACTTTAACTCATTTTTCTTATTATTGTTCATGTAGCAAATAAAAGTCTTTAGTAAAAAAGTGGGATGTTATGTAGTTATATCATAATGCTATCAGGAGGAACACCATGGAAAACCTAATAAATACTTTCTCTAACAACCATTATTTATTTTCAGGCATAGCATCATTCATTTTTACAGTCCTAGTAATAATGAAATGGATGAAAAAGTTTTCATTGTCAAAACATGAAGGTATGTTCATAATGGATCGCATCATTCTTTACCTACTTAGTATTAATTAATTAATTGTAAGTATATTATAAAGCCTGACCAAAGAAATAAAAAAATCTCGCCATATTGCGGAATTTCAATGGAACTATTTTTATAATGGAAATTGTTGCCATAAGCATAAAAATCGCGCCCACAGAGCAGGTTTTTATTTCTTTGGTCAGGCTTTAATATAGGTACCTATTTGTATAGGAAAGTAGACCTACCTTCAACCTGGCACAGGTTGAACGAATTATAGATGAATGAAGTGTCAGAAGTTTCAATACAAGAGTTAGGGCGATTACGCGCCGCGGCCGGTTCGGTTCCGAATCCGAGAACGTCCATACAAACTGTGTCAGACGGAAAAAAAGGGTCTTGACAGAGACAGACGGGCAACAAAGTGATCCTATAAGGGTTCCAATTTTTTCTACGAACGAGGTACGAGATCCTAAAAAATTGTATGGACTTTCTCGGATTCGGAAAGGAATCGGACGGTAGTGCGTAACCGCTCTCAGCCGACTTTATTATACTGCAAGCCTAAATGTATTTTAGGCAACTTTAATATTTTTGTTGCATCTGTAACAACTGAGTTAGAGTTCAGATTGTTGATTCGAATTTAATACACCCAAAAAGAGATTTATGAACCATAAGTTAAAAAAACACAATGAGCGTCGGTGGCCAAGTGGCTAGAGCCGTTGACTTTCATTCAGAAGATCGCGGGTTCAATGTGTTTTCAATTTTTGACTCTTCGATGAAGGGTAATATTGTAAGGAAACCTGCACATACCAGCAAAAAAATTCAAAAGTTGTGTGAGAAGTTGACCAACCCGCACTGGATCAGCGTGGTAGACTATTTTACCGACCCTTCAGGGTAGGTCTGAGCCCCTCGGTGGGGACATATGGGCTGCTCAAGAGCAATGATCAGAAGTTACTATTATCAGCTTATCCCTTATTCTGGGTGAGGGCTGAAAATCAGTGTTGCCTCCAAATGGCTCCTTGGCGCGTGTATCGCTGAGCCTTAACCCTTCTGCATTGCAGCACACACATGTACGTACATGTATATCTATATGTTTTTATGTATGTGTAATTTCTTTGTTTTGAATGTTAATTGTGTGACATGTCTATGTGTGTTTTGTATAAAGCAATAAACGTTTTACCACAGAATACCAAATAGTAGTCCCTACAGAAGCTGCACTAGGCGACATATAATTCATATAAATTGCAACCCTAGCTCCGTTATAAGAAGTGCAATTCAGATTGCACGGCGCTAGGCGAAAAGACGAAGTTGCTGCATCTCTCTCTCTCGCGTATTGCGCCACTCTACTAACACGTTTAGGGAATGGGGAATTGGGTCCGCACGCGGCCCGAGACCGCTCGGCCGGGCGGTAGGTAGTCTAGGTAGTTATAGCGCGCAAGTACATGGAGTGACGGAGGCCTGGTTTTACTTACTAACTTACTTTTATTCCAGTATCCGTGTCAAGGATGTTGAAGGCGTTCTCGGTAGGCAACTTCAGCATTCTGCTGACGCTGCCGATGCTGGTGTGGGGCACGGCGGACACCTCGGCCGAGACCCGCACCGTGCACTACGCGCTCGTGTTCGCGTACGGCTGCGTCGTGTTCCTCACCACCTTCACGGGTGACACTTTTTTTTATTTACCTACTTTTGTGTCGTAAAGCCACAAATTACCTATAGCGGAGGCGCGCGGTGCGCCTAGACAGATGATCCACTCGGAACTAAGCGCCATATTCTTACGCACACATTGATCATTGCGTTTACAGGCTTGCTCGGACCACGTGCAGTCGTCGCTCTCGCGATTATAACAACGTATTGATGTTCTGTGCTAAAAAAATGGATAAGTGTTCTTATTACTGTTGTAGTGTATTTGGCTGTTTAAACACAACACATAAATGACGATACACGTTTTTCAAGGAGTCAACCAAGTTTAGGTAGTTAATAGGCTATTTGACTGGTTTTTAAAATATATTTTTTATTATTCTGTAGAGTTTGTGGATCCCAGTAATAGTTGTATTTTTTAATTCTGGTACATATTTCCTGAAAAATATCAAAATAAAAATTCAATATTTAAATAGCGCGCCAAAACGCTACTTTGACAATATGGCGTCGCAATGGCATCGGTGACGTCACTAGCCAGTACTACTACTACAAGTTGCTTAAGTAGAAAACGATGTTTACTGGCTAGTGACATATGTCCTATACCCGACCAAACAGGAGCGTTTTGAGTCACGTGACAAACGCCAAAAAAAATACATTTTTATTTACGGATTTTTACATAAATTAATTATTATTTTCAACTTCCCATAGTAAATATCCATTTTTAAACTTACATTACATACTGATTACAGTAATTAACACTTTATTTTTCGCATTGTCAAATAGCCTATTGCAAGGACGGCGGGAGTGGACTTTCTGGAAACTTTTTATTTTGTGGTAAAGCTGTGTTCAAACTGACTTTCAGCTGTCGAAAGTCAGCGAATGTTACGTTGATTATTTTATTTCCTAGCTGTCCATTAATCACGTGACGATTATAAGGGGGCGGGTGCGGAAAGGGAAAACTTTTTTCCTATAGTTCAAGTCCAATAATGGTTTCCTTTCATCATCATCTCAGCCTGTAGACGTCCACTGCTAAAGGCCTCCTCCAAGGATCTCCATAATGCTCGGTCCTGCTTGGCTTGCATCCAGCGGCTTCCCGCGACCCTCACCAAATCGTCGGTCCACCTCGTGGAGGGCCTGCTCATACTACGTCGCTTAGCTATCTTAAATAACTTTTCACGATGTTGGTTTACGTGTAGGTAAGGTATATTTATTATTGGTTTATTTATAGATTTCTAAATCATCCACCGAAACACTTGGCAAAGTCAGACCAGAATAATTAAAAATCTGTTGTGTTGTAAAAATCTTCACTACATAGTATAAAACAAAGTCGCTTTCTCTGTCCCTATATCCCTATGTATGCTTAAATCTTTAAAACTACGCAACGGATTTTGATGCGGTTTCTTTTAATAGATAGAGTGATTCAAGATGAAGGTTTATATATATTATAATACATGCATGCATAATATACTTAGGGATAACCCACAAAACCATTTTCCTGTGCGAAGCCGGGTCGCTAGTTTACTATAAAATAGGTTCCAATGAATTATATTTCTCTCGGGCGGGCTATAGTTGGACAAAACATCACATGATTAATATACGACGCGTCTGAGTCAGTCGCCTCGCTTACATTAGATCTCATTAGAAGGCTTGGTCACTACCGCACCGGTAGTGGATATAAAAAGGATAAATTATGATTGCACCGAATTTGTGGGAACAATTTGCTCACCACCAATTGGGTACAAGTGATGGATGAGACAATATCTTCTTTGTCTTGAAGACAGTTTTTCCTATTGAAGCAAATTTAAATATGCCGGGTTTCTCACAGCACTTGCGACAGTTAATAACTACTGGAAGACATTTCTTTAGAAATAAGTAGTACCTGTTGTGTCGTCGTTCTTTTAGTTTTTATTTTTTATAATTTTCTTGTGTGCAATAAATCTTAAATAAATAAATAAATAAAATAATAAGATAGTCTCTTGTCACACACACTGCTTCATGCTACGAGTTGGATGAAAAACAACGTTTGCCTCCGACGCTACGTACCTACCTACCTAAGTCATACTCTTAATTTTTTTTTGTGGCTTAATGCCAATGCACTTTGACCGATCGACACTGACATTGTACATTTCAAATATAGAAATGCTAAATAAAACGATACTTTTGTTTCAGTTCTGTTCGACGCTCCATTAGCAGTGACGCTGATCACATTGTTAGTAAGCAACCTGGTGAAATATATGACCACATTCTTCGTGACTCCATTTCTTAGAGGTTTGGGTCTTCATCACTGACGACTAATCTGGAGTCAGGATTCCAGGCTGTCTTGTTTCTATGGAAGCATTTACAAGTAGGTTCTGCAGAATCTGCAATGAGGGAAATCGATCCCCTTTTTTGTATGTATAAATAATGAATCATCAAGGCACTAAGAATTAGGTATTTTATAGAATAGAATATACTTTATTGCACACCAGTAATAAATTACAAGAAATACAGTTACAATAATATACGTGTACAAATGGGCGGCCTTATTGCTAAGGTAGCAATTTCTGCCAGGCAACCCATTTTTCTAGTGTGAACCCCACTTTCTCGCAAGCTACAATTTTATTTGAAAGTAGGTACAGCTTGATGTCTATGGCGTAGTTGCTTAGACGCGTAATAATTATTACGTGATTATTGCGTGTTGTCGAATTGGCTATGCCACGTACAGTAGCCAGTACATACTCTGAGCATTGACATTGAAAGCGCCGTCATATAGTAGCAGTAGGAACGCATATTTATGCTGACTACATAGAATTGTACTTATACAGACAGAGCTAAACATATTAATGACGAAAGTCGTCATGACTAAAATCGTGTTAGGGTAGTAATAACTAAGTATTAGGTGGTTTAGCATAGGACTGACTATTCGAGTGATTCTTTTTGTAAGGGTAGCCTTAAAGATACTTAAAACTTTTTTTCAGTGAGCAGACCTCCCATTAAATGAATATGGTCGGTCGGAAACAGGTTCTAAAGGTATATTACCGTAACTAGTCCTCAACAGAAATGTACAGGGTTTTAAAAGAATTATTCAGCGGTATCACAGAGTATTTATTTAAAAAATATATTTCACGATGACAGTTATTTGGTGTTACCTTAATTTTTACATGGTGGTAAAGCAAAATTAATACAATTAAGGCAAGACTTGTTTTTCATATTAATAATATTAATTATGTTTAGTACAATGAGAAACAATGGGCTCAATTCCAGAGTGGCCGTTAAAATGTCTAATTTTAATTAGGTGTCGCTAAACCACTTTGCAATTCTACGGGAACTGTCAAATTCAACCGACATCGCTAATTTTAATCTGACGTTCCTTATTTTAGACAATCCATAGACAATCAATTCAACTTAACTTTATCTGGCCAAACGCAATTCTATGTATACCATTTTTTCGCGAAAAATCGCTTAACTGACTAATCTTAGCGGCGATTAAAATGAATATTATGATTTGGTTGTATGGCAAGGATATAAATGGTCTTTCTCATCAAAATAACATGAAAAAACAACAACTTGAATTCAACTTAGACATTTTAGCAAGCGCTTAAACCCCGTTAAATTTAGTTGGCTTGGCACCGTAGAATACCACTTGTACCAAAACCAGCTTAAACTAGTTAAATTTTAGACATTTTAATTTTAAGTTATTTAGACGGTGGACGCGTGGAATTGAGTCCAATATATCATAAAAGCATAATTATGTTTTCTTTAAAATTTATTGACAAGTTTTTTACCTAAGATGGATTTATATATAGAGAAGACTAAAATAGAAAGCCTCATAGATCATAATATAATTTGTAAAAAATATTACCTATGTTATTTTGTATTCGAAAAGTAAAATATGGATTGTAACATGCATGGTACAAATCTAATACTATTTGAAATGTTTCAATTTGGACAGAAATATAACACTATTTGTTTTTAAATACATATTTTTATTTTACAAATTTGAAAAAATTACACATTAACTTTTTCAAAATAAATTACAACAAAAGAAATCCCTTCTACATGTTTGCAAAATATTAGTATAATGTATAAATTATGTAGTATATTACGAAAGGAACTATTATTTGACTGTAGTAAATATGCTAAACGGCAGAATGCAATATCTTTTGTTCTATACCATTATTTTTAAAAAATAGCTCTATAACTAACTAAATAATAAAATGGTATCTAGGTATCTGTTATTTATTATTGAAAATGGAATTCTTCAAGCATGCGAATATATTTTGCAGGATTGGCATAACAATGTTATTAATATGCTGTTCCATCAGCACAATAGCAGCCATACATATTTTTAGCTTTAGAACCATAAATAACTAAAGTGCAAAATTAAATAGGTGTTACAGTATAGTACAAAGCTAAATTATCTGTGCACAACATCAGAATGACTTGACAATAAGTATTATGTCCTAATATACAGATTTTGTCAATAGGTCTACACTAACTGGTTGTGGGTTTACATTTGATGCAACCTAATTAATATGTATATTAAGCCCCAAATAAATACATAATTATTTTTTCCAGGATTACTTTCTCTCACAAATCTGTAGCTTTTACGTAATAGTTACCCAATCATATTAATTGACGGCAGAAAAGTTTACCAGTTTGTAAATTGTTACCTTGTATATTTAGGTTGGGTTTTGTTCTTATCAAGCAAGCAAGGATTTGAAATGTGCTTAGAAGTTCAGTCTTTGGCTAATTTGAGCACAAGCAAATAATAAACCTACTAATAGCTACTTTTTGCTGCCAAGGTATTTCTAACTGCTTAGTGACTACCTAAACTAGCGCTTGCTATGGAATCTAAGCCACTAACATAAAAAGCTGCATTAGACAAATTTAGAATACAGATTCTTGTAAAGTACTTATCTTATCATACACAATATTGTATTAATGAATGACTTAACAATATACAAAACTTGTTGAACAAAAGATATAAATAACTATTATTATCAACTTAACATGATCGTAAATTATTGTTCTACATCAAATAAATAGTACAGGGCTTTATCTGCATTGGCCCCATCTTGACAGCCAGCTGACGCCTCAATGCATCTTTCTCAAACTTTCCAGATATAAGTAACTTTTAGATTACATGGACATTCAGTCATCAAAGACAAAATGTAAATATTATGCGTAACATTTATACCTACATAATGTTGATAGCTGTCAAAATCAACTATGTAACTAACATTTTTGATGAATAATATATTTTTGGCTGTAACAGTATAGCAAGAGCTGAAAATGAATGCTGTGTGTGTGTCATAAACAGCCATGTGCATTTTTATTTTGTTACATAGCAGATTTTGAATACACAACAACAGTAAATTATCAAGGCAACATTTAAGGGCTGAGTGGAGGGTCGTCTTGCCCTATCATCACATCTTCATACATAACATCACGGTTTCTTCGCAAGTTGATTTTCTGCCGGACATAATCAACTAGGTTGTACCGTCTTATAACTAGAACCAGGCCGCAGATGACCAATGCGAGAGTAAATATAGCTGCGATAACTGCAGTGGAATGTGGCATCGTAGGGACGTCTTCTGGGAGCATACAATCATCTCCAACTTTCGTATAACCATCCTCACAAACACATTGGTGCGACGCCTCGACGCATTTCTGGTGATCTGGACACGGCTCCAGGGCGGTCACGTTGCAGGACAGGATATGATCTGTTAAAAAGAATGGCTAGTACGTACGAAATAAATTGATTCAATTAAATAATTGTCGGCTACTTACCAGCCCCGTAAGCACAATGTATTATGTGCAATAATAGCGTAGCGACGATCTCAATAGGTCGAACACCCATATTGTATTCGTTCTGCAATACTTCTCTGGCACTCACATCACAAAATGCAGGGAGAAAACAATGTTATTGTCTTTATAAAGGACAATGATTCCCCTTTTCTCGAATGAGACATGTAAGCAAAACAGGAAAATAGCTGTCAATGCTGTCATACTGACATTAGGTACTGACATTTCTCATTCATGTCAAACGCGTTTTGTTATTGCTAGGTAAATTTTTAAAAATATTTTTTGGAGTAGGAAGGAAGTGTTCATGGCATGGCATCATGGATGGATGGAAGTGACCAAATAAAAGTAAAGCCTGACCACGGCCACGCCTGACCTGACCAAATAAATAAAAAACCTCGCAATATTGAAGATTTTTTATTATTATATTTTTTTTACATTATATTTACTCTGTGATAAAACTAAGCTGGGCCTAAGGGCGGGCCGCACACGTTCGGAAAAAGCCGAACGGAATGCAGATTTATCGTGCACACACTATGAGAGCTGTAAGGCGAACACCGCGCGCGGGCCGCCTCGCCCGTATAGCTCGCATGGTATGTAGGTACTGAATTCCTGATCAATTCCGGAACGTGTGCGTGCGCCCAGGGTAAATCGAAAAATAAAGAATATTTTGTTCTATTGTTATAAGGATTTATTAAAATAACTTTTATGAAATATAAAATAATACATTAAAGGTGTGTTAGGTAGGAATTTATAATTTTATTGACACGTTTTCATATAATTTTATTAACTAACAGTCGTTACAAAAGTATTAGCGTGTTATCTATCATGCACGGCACGCCTCCATTTACAATTCTGAGCTTAGCCTAAATTTAATTTATACTTATTTTACTCTTCTTCACCTCCCCAAACATATTTTTCAGGTAGCACGTAGTCCCGGGGGTCGTGACCGTAGGCTTCAATACCACCGTTACCGTCACTAGCGCCTTCCCTGTTAGAATAGCAAAGGTTTGTATAAGTCACCACTAGGTACACGATCGCACACGATGTATGTTCTTTACACGATTTCTAGGCGTTATTTAAGAAACATTTTTAGATAAGTAGGTACTCGTACTTACTTCAGTTCTTCAAAATGCTTATGATTCTTAGGCAATTTGCTTTTCTTTTCCTCCTGGAGTTCGTGGCTGGGCTTCTCGTATCTTTCACTTTCCTCTTCAAACTCTGCCCTTCTATGTTTTCGAGGTGGGTCTTGCTTTTCTATAAAAAAAATCATTTTATTTAGAAGAAAGAAATATAAAAACTTTAAAGCGACTATTATCAAACCGAATAAACGACAAAAATGAAAATACATACATAATCTTGAAATTAACACGTTTATTTTACTTTGTAACTAACCACCTACTCAATTAGGTATAACTGAACAGAATTATTTAGGTACCCCAGTAGAAGACCAATAGTACCCTTTCGTATGTACCTTAGTTTTGCAAGTTATTATACTAACATTGATCAACAATACCTATACAAAATTTGTGCACTATTTATTACTGCTACGAAAATAAACGCCTTTCATTTTCTCATAAAAGCCATCGTATAAGTCTCCTGACAAACTTAAGCGGTCTTCTGATGATTCTAGGTGCTCTAAGTTCACCTCTTTGTTCGTGCTGGTGGGAATACGCCCCTTGGTCGTCGCCCTCATCGTGTCCGAAGGAGTCCTGCTTCTCAAACTCGTAGTTGTCTCCAGCCTTTTTGTGGTACGAGTCGAAGTGTTGGTAACCTTTCTTTCCGCCACCACCCTTCTTGCGAGAATAACCTATTTCGCCATCTCCCTCGTTCTCGTATGTTCTGTGATAGTCGTCTGGCTGTAAGGAAAAATATTGATGAATGGGACAAATTAATGGAACTACCTACGAGAATGGGGAATGGGCAGCACCGTTCATCGTATAATCGAAAACAATTACGATCCCCAACCTTATATAATCCCCATGACAAGAGTGGGGATTTTAATACGATAATTATTAAAGGTAGGTAGAGGACTAATAAGTCGGGCAGTGAAAAGCACCCTAAGGGAAGTATGTGTGTGTGTGTGTATTAATTATGTAGTATTTCTAGTGAGCAGGTTAACTAAACCCATGATTTCTTTAACCCAGGAGTTCGGGTTATTCTTGTCGAGGTTTACTCACCCCAGCTGCTCGAACCTCACGTATGTAAGAACCAACTGACAATGTATCATCAGATACTTCCAGGTCTTGAAGAGTTACCGCCGGAAGAGCTGCACACAAATGCAGCAAGCCCAAGCTTAGGGCTAATTTCAACGCCAACATAGTATTAAAAATCTGTCGATTTAGATAAATATCTAGAGCACGAAGACTGTGTAAGATTAAGGTTGATTAAACTCTGACAGGCGGCGTTCGACTTTAATTTGACAAAACCATTCTATGATTCGTACTTTTATAAATAGGTGTTGCGGCGACCGCAGTGTTGCTCAATGGGCGTCTCTGAAACGGCCCTTG
Source organism: Teleiodes luculella (assembly GCA_948473455.1). Taxonomy (NCBI): domain Eukaryota; kingdom Metazoa; phylum Arthropoda; class Insecta; order Lepidoptera; family Gelechiidae; genus Teleiodes; species Teleiodes luculella. The sequence goes on along the minus strand of OX419591.1, from coordinate 15,404,234 downwards.
TGAATAAATCTCAAATGGTTCAACATTGCATATTTTAATTTCTTAATTTGGACTTTTGGCTGCTTGCCGGCTTCAGTGACTGACCGCGGGATTGCATCAGTCCTTGAATGGGGCATTGTTGTGCAGTCATCCGCGACTCTTTTTGTGGTAGATTTTTATGAAACATCTTGTATGTTATTGGGTTATTTTATTAGTCTGTATTAGCATTGTGTCTAAGAAAGAGCTCGTCTCGGTTATTTTTAGTATTTTAAAGTGGTCATATTGAGTCAGTAGAGTATCGTGAAAAACTGGCCATTAATTTTCGTATTTCAGACTCTGGTTATAACACTCCAGTGGGTTCCAACTAGTAGAGAAATGCCAAAGCAAAGGCAAAAAGTGAACAAACGATAGACCATTCCGAAAGCCGATGTTATATAGGGTCGTTGGAGGCCAAAATTTGCAAGATCCAAGATTATTTGCATAGGTCTGTACACTTAGCGACTTACTATGCAGCTGTACCTACCTACATTTGAAAGAAGAAAGTCTGAAGTGTTAAGAAAACGACAAAAAATTCCAATTCCTTGATTTATTATAATTTTCACAGCCGTCAATAAGTCGTCAAATATAAAATCAGACAATTTTTACATTTCCATAATCCGTTACAATAAAGATTAATAATTAGGTAATATTTGGAATTTACGATGGTAAAGGTTTTTTTTAAGTATCTGGAGAATTAAACAAATAAGGAAAGTGAGAGTTTGAACAACATGATTTTAGCACTACAACGTTACCTAATAGATTGTGGAAGTATTCAATCTGTAAAGAGAGTCTACCTTGATGACTCTAATTCGAAATAGTAAAAGCGAAAACAGTTATATACTTTAATCTAAAAGCATCGGGACAGAAATTTCGCAAACGAGGTGTTTTAATAAATAAATTAATATAAATGGAGTGTATTAATGACAAGTTCAAGAATTATACGAAGATTTTTTAAAAGGAAATTTAGTTATTTTGAATGATGATCAAAGTAGCAATTTGAATGTATAACGTACGATTGTAGGTAGGTGGAGATGAGCTGGTTACTGGTTAGCAAGACTATTGGAACCGCTTAGCAGATTCGTTATTTCATCGTTTTAAACGGTTTCAGAGAGGATTGTAACCTCGACCATATTGCAAAATAACTGTCCAATTATTTAGAGATGGATTCCGTATCTCTTTCGTTTAAAATAATGTTGTTAAAACTCGTATTTTTCAGCCGGAGTCAATGAGGTACCTAAACTATTACTGCGAAATGTCGCGAATCTATCCTATTATTTTGTCAGTGATAAATTGCTACCGTTTGCTCGCTTAGTTTTCTGCTTTTACTAAGTGCGCGCTAATTTACTTCATGTGACTCCGGTTTATCAAATACCTCCAAGATAGGTTGATAAAGCTATCTAACTTCATTTTGAAATGTGCATCCCTTGACACCAAAGCAAAACGACGAAGACCAGCTATGATTAGTTGTAGGTACAACCACTGGAGATTTAGATCTTGCCGCTAAACTTCACCAGGCCCTTGAATTAGCAATTCTCTTTCACTGTTCTGGTTGTCTCCTAAGTCACCGGTGCTGGTTTTGGAGTTTCCTCTGTGGATGGTGCTGTTTCAAAAGTTGTTGCTGGAGTAGACGACTCCGGAGCGCTTGTGGTCGGAGCAGGTGTAGTTGGCGTCGAAGGTGCAGGGTCGTCTTGTTTTGGAGCTGTTAGTGCCGAGTAGACAGCTAAGAAGTATCCCTTGCGTTCGCCTCCCTTATTCGTAAATCCGAAAGAGTCGCTGGCCGCATCAGTTTCTTTTATTGATCTTAAGTCAGAACTGTCGCTGGCATCTTGCAACTCCATTTCGGTAGGCAACACCTCATAATTTAATTGCCACTCCTTCTTTAGTGAAAGACCTTCTAATGCTTTTGCTCTGCAAAAAGAAATGAAATGGAGATAAGGGCAAAGAGCATGATTGAGACTTATTGACCGGAATTTAAACCATTGTTTAAGAGAAAGAGAAGTTTCAAGAATTAAAAGAATTAGGATCTAAAACTATAACAATGTGATCATTTATTCGATGCCGGATTCAAGAAATTTTATCTCTCTCTCTCTGAAAGTTCAAGTCAAATTTAATGATTAGAATAAATTAGTATACCTATCTACTATTATATTGCACACCAAGAATGACAAAAAATACATTACAGCACATAACAGTAAAGTTGCTCAGCTTACTCGCATTTAATTAGATAGAGATTACAACATACACTCACACTGTATCGTGTGAGACGTCAAAGCGCACCATCGGTATGCCCACATCGCGGCCTCTCTGTATGGCACTCTTCGCCAGCATCTGCACAACCTCCATGTTGTTCTGCATATCCGGAGATAGAATCAGGATCACCTGCAATATCAAATATTCCAATCAAATCTTCTCCACTGCTGGATGCGCTTCTCCCTTGATAGAGTCCTCACACTTGGCTTTAAAAAGAGTTTTTTAACAAGTAAACAGAACTATCTATTTCCTGGGATATGTAATCGGTTTCTTCGACGCTAACAGAATGAGTAGAGAACAATTTCTCAAATTCTAACGAAAGAACAATTTGTTATTTCGTTAGAATTTCAAGTTATTACTGCATGGTAAATCCACAGGTCCAAGAAAGCTTCGGTATCTACATGTGAGAATAGTCGTAACTCCAACTAGGCCAACTTGAATTTAAAGGTCAGTACCTATTCCCGTTTACTTTAAAGGTCTACCCTCATGTTCAGAAAAATTGTCTTACCTGCAGTATTTGGTTGAAGCCATACTTATCGTGCAGGGCAGGCGCACGTAGGCAATGTGCAGAGAAGTTGATAAGGCGTCGTGCGCGTGAGTCTTTCATACAGGTGGCCCAGCGGTCCAGCACTCGGGCGTCCCAAGGGCAGATGGCTGAGCCCAGAGCCAGACCGCGCACTGTCAGCCAACCACGCCGCGAAGATATCTGCTCCGCTAGCATGGAGTGACCTGCACCATAGACAATAAATCAATTACGAGTAGGTACCTACCTACCTAAGTATTTTGAATGTATAATTTGTCAGCGCGCTGAAGGATCGTCCAAAGTGAACATTCTCGTGTAATGAGCATTTGGTGTCGAATATTCGAGTAGTGCGGGCTTTAAGCCGACTGGTACACAAATCACGTTTTACTCCGAAGTCAATGCTTGGCTAACTGAGAAACATTTTGTTGTTCGCCCAAGGTTGCTTGTTGACAAATGCTCAAAAAAAAGCTCCCAGTATAGACGGTCTGGTTGCGGAGATCTTCCGGCTGAAATGATGACGATGAGGACGGCGATTCGAAGAAAAAGTAATTTAGTAAAGAAAATCTTCAATTGCAAAACTGACCTTGTGCCAAAGCTCTAGCGACATAGTCAGCTAGTATGAGCTGCGAGGCGCAGGTGGGGGCTACGGGCGTGGAGACGAGGCTGGGCCACGCCGTGCGGGAGTGCTCGCGCACGAAGCGCAGGATCCGCGGCACGTCCGACGACCGCGCGCGACGCACGCGCACCCTCTGCTCATTCTCCGTGCCATAAACTTGCTGTCAAACAAGCACATACAATAACTATAACACTAAATTAAAAATAATAATAACCCCCGACACAAAACCGTTACTTGATCCTTTCAACAACTAGAAAAGGGTTGATAATCTTCAAATGACTGAAGATATTTTCTTGATTCATAGCTAAGAACACTCTCGATTATGACACCTTGCAAACAAAAAAAAAACTAGGTCAAAATCGGCGCATCCGTTTATTTATTTATTTATTTATTTATTTATTTATTGCATAACCATATGGTACAAAAGATGTAAATAATGTTATAATGAGAACACATATGGACCCGGTAGGGCACAGCAAATCAATTATCCTTAAAACTATACTAGTAAGGTGCTTAATAACAAATTATAAAATGCTTTTACAAAAAAACAGCAGTAATAACAACATACAACTTAGGAGCTACGATGCCACAGACAGAAAGACAGACAACTTATAATGGACAAAGAGAACAAAAAAAACACCCCTCTTTATCGTCGGGGGTTTAGGAAAAGGCTATTTTAATTTACGCCTTGAAATTATTTTCCTTATTGAATGGACTAAATTTGAGTGTTTAGCTCGGACTGTTCTTGACACAACATCCTCAAGAAATGCGCAAATTTTAAATCAATTAGGTACATAAAGCGATTTTAGAAAATTTTCTTTCTAAGACACTGTCTTGTACCTATTGTCCATATAATTAAATAATTTTACTTTTATAGAAAATGGTACGGACTTAGTTACTTCATGGAGCATTGTTCTTACAGCCTGACGGTAACCGGATGAAGACGGTCTTTTATAAAACCAGACCTCGATCGAGCCTTACTAATGTGACATCTGTCAGACAACCTCGACAAAGAAAATCTGATAATTATAAAGCGTCAATAATTACCACAACTTGCTTGCTAGGGGTCAAATCTGTATGTGCAGTGTCGGAAAAGGACCGGCTGTACCCCCTAAAGCAGCTCAGTGCCTTTGACGACCTGCATACCAAATAACTCGGCGTGTTCAGTTTTAAAAAATTTATCATACTTGGCAGGCCGAAAAGTAAAGAGCTGCTCTTTTTATTCCTTTTTCTATTTAATTCTCCGGGAAAACATTTTTGAACTGTTTAATAAATATATTTTATGGTTACTTGTTAATTTAATATAAATATTATACTAAAAAAGAAATAACTTATGGCGGCTTACTGACGGCTGTTTAGACTTTTGACGCACGGTTTTGTTTAATTTTGTTTTTTGTTATAGTGCTTTGTTAGTGGCCGGACTATGTAATGAGATTTTATTATTACTAAAACACAGATTTTATTTGAAAGATGTAAAAAAAGTAATAAAGAACGAACGAGGGCCTTTTAATTTTTAAATGAATAACAATCAATTATTGTAAAAAACTAAAATCCAACAGCGATGTTCAGTAGAATACACTGTTTCTGTAATTATATCTAAGACCCATCTTTTCATGTATTCTTGCAAATAAATCTATTCTAGAATTTTAGGTGACGTAGCTAAGCGTTATTATTACGTGTCTTTATGTTTTTGTTCTGAACAGATTTTCTATGTATAAAAATCAATTTGCTGCTTGTTAGTCTCACAAAAACTAGAGAACGACTGGGCCGATTTATCACAGTCCAGGACTATTATTTATTCTGTGGTCCAGGGAAGGTTTAAACGGTCAGAAAATCCCGAGGGAAAAATCGCGGGCGCTGTTGCGGGCGGATAACAAGTTATTAATAAAAAAAAAGAGAAATATAATTTAGCGCATAGTTATATTATGTACCTATCAGTCTCACTTTAAGAACTCAAAAAACACACCCTCCTTCTGCAGATGGATAAAAATCAACAAAAATCTGTCATGTCATGTCATGTGCCCACAAACTTGCCACAAACGGTAAGTCGAAATCAGGCATGAAGTAGTTAAATAAATAAAAACGGTTTCACTTTGTAACTAAAGCAGTAAAAACAGTGTGATGAAGCCAAGAAGTCGTAAATAAGTCATGTTGTTTAAGCAGGTGGCTTCTGCAGCGGCTAGATTCCTAGTGTCTGCTGCAAGACCAATGACACGGTCTTTTGGGATATACGAGAGACCCACTCCATCTTGGTTGAAGAAGAGGCCAAGCGAACATCGGCCTCCATCAACTTGCTCTGTTTTTCCATATGAGTATCCAGACAAGAAACCGGTAAGATACAAAAGTAGTAAACCTTCGCAATTTCAGTTTTATTGTAGGACTGTTCTATGGCACCGATTTTATCATTATGATTACTCTCCAACCAAGGGTTTCCACAATTTTCTGACCTAATTTGCGTTGTTCGTATTCTGCGACTTCTTCGTTCAAAGACATCGGCCTCCATCAACTTGCTCTGTTTTTCCATATGAGTATCCAGACAAGAAACCGGTAAGATACAAAACTAGTAAACCTTCGCAATTTCAGTTTTATTGTAGGACTGTTCTATGGCACCGATTTTATCATTATGATTACTCTCCAACCAAGGGTTTCCACAATTTTCTGACCTTGTTCGTATTCTGCGACTTCTTTGCGTTGTTCGTATTCTGCGACTTCTTCGTTCAAAGCCTACCGCCTGTGCGGCATCTTTCGGTACGTGGTTGTCTCCAACATCGAAGAGAGTGATTTTAGTGTAGCAGTGGAATATTAGCTTATTTACTATTTATTCATTCTGTTAACAGCCCATACACGTCCCCGCCGAGAGGCTCGAGACTCGACACTGAATCAGTGCGGATTGGTCAACATCACACACAACCTTTGAATTACTTCGAAGATGTGTACAGGTTTCCTCACGATGGTTTCCTTCACCGTAAGAACGTGGAATATACGTAGGTACATAATTATGAAATCGAAAACACATTGGTACGTACCAAGGCTTGAACCCGCGAAATTCTGAATTGGAGGCAACAGCCCTAGCCACTTGACCGACTATATTTACTTATTCATTCAATATTGACAATTTATGTTTATTTCAGTGTTTCGATCTAAACAGTATTCTGGTGGAGAGAGGCAACAAATGCCACGAGAAGATAATCCGCTCTTTTCTATACACTCACTACTGGCCTCGCGAGCCCAGCGTCGTCAGCACCTACATGCCACTTTGCAGCCCTTATCTAGCCACTCTCACTGAAACCTATGCTACTACCGGTGAGTACATGAGGGGTTGAGCGCTCTCTTTCTTAGCCCAGTCAAAAAGTCAAAAGTCAAAGTTTTTTATTCGAAGTAAGATTTTACAAATCACTTTGCGACGTCGAGGCGAGTTCACAATTTGGCTGTCTTCTTCATGTGGAGAAGAATTCGCGGGAAGAAACTCCACAGGCGTTGCATCTTTTCGAAATATTTTTACAAAATGATAAATTGTTATTTTATACAATTTTATTAATATAACAAAGAGTGCAAACGAAATATACAATTAGAGGGTATATTTCGTTTGCACTGGGTCAGCCATCGCCGGGCTCAACCATATTAGAGGGAACCCAACGACCCGGCCCATAACGCCACCGCAAGTCAGGACACTTTAGTGAGCATGAATAGGTAGGTACTCAGTCAACCCAGGAAATGATAGTTCTGAGTGATAGAGAAAGAGAGAAGCGATTCAGTGCGGAAAGTGTGTTCACTTACTCACATAAGCAAATAAATAGTTCGTGGAGTAAACTTATAAAACCTTGCATACCTTATTTCATCGATAATAATATCTACAATATTTGCAGGTGACCGATGGCTGGCATTTGAGTTGCAGCCGAGAACCAAAGAAAGGAAACCGATAGGTCTTTTGATAGCGGACAAGACGTTCCCTTGGGTCGCAGACGAATACGAGGAGTGGGCTCATCACTGCTGCCTGCAACCTGAACGAAACAACATGTACTTCCGCGCGCACTGCATTCGCAACCCTAACATCTTTGACAGATACCACGTGCCATATTCTTATGAGGTGAGTTTTGTTACTTTGATACGGTATGACCTCGCCTTAGCGCTCTAGTCTGCGGCATTGACGACCCTGTAGCCTAGTTGGTAGTACGTCGGCCTGCCTACGAAGCACAGGGTCGCGGGTTCGAATACCGCCCAGGGCCAACATTCGTGTGATGAACACTTGTGTTTGCCTTGTGTCTGGATGTTGTATAATTTATATATGTATGTATATCAGCTGTCTGACACCCATAGCACAGGCTCTGCCTAGTTTGGGGTCAGATGGCCGTGTGTAAAATGTCCAAAAAATATATCATATTTATGCGCATTTTTGCTGTACGGACGTACGTAACGTGTACATGAAATTTCCCTACAGATCCAGGTCCTAGTGACATCTGGTGAAGTGACAGGTCAAGGAGTGGCGTTGCTGCTGTTGCGTTCAGCAATAATACGCGCCACCGAACAGCGGCATCCACTCATACATATAGTTTCTAAAAGCCAATACACGTACGTATAATATTTTGTATTCAGTAGAGTTTGATGAGGAGTAATGTGACTTCTTTTTTAAGCAATTTAATGTCTCTATTTTGTCTTTATTTATTCCGAAAAAATGAATGGATGTAATGCCACAGAAACCCCAAGTTGAACTCTATTTTCAGGCATTCGGTGTGTGAGCGAGCTGGTATGAAGAAGGAATGGGAGATGGATTACTCGGAGTTCATAGACATGAATGGAAAAAGTGTATTTTATCCACGACGCCCTCATAAATCTGTCCGCCTGTACATCAAGAAGTTTGATCCGACCGAATCAGCCGTCCCTGACGAATGTTTCTACCCTGAACTCTTCCAAATTTATAAGAAACAAGCACTTGATAGGGAAACCATAGCTCCTCATAGTGTAAAGAAAACAAATGAATTTCCTCTGTTCCCTAAATGCCAAACCTAACCCGTAGAATGAATAAAAATAACCCGCCGTTTAAAATAATTGCATTTTAAAGACTGGATGTTCTGAAGATCATCTTTGTCATGTCAATGATATTTCTCTCTTTCTTTTTTTATTAAGTAATTTAAGAAAACGGCCATGGCAACACCATTTAAGGAAACTACAGTAAGTAAGTAGGTAATTTTACTTCAATCTAAATATTATGTTTCGTCCCAAGCATCAGCCTGAGAGTGAGATGTCTGGTTTTGGTTATTGTTGATGTTACTATAAGAATAATAATATTGTACCTATTATTATTTTGATTTATGATTAAGTCAACAATATTTACCAACTAGCTTTTCGCCCTGCAATTCTAAGTGCGAATGCTGTTAAATCGCTACCTATTTATTATTAAGTTTGGTTAGATCCACAATATGGGTCATATAAAATGCAGTAAGTAACTCTCAGATTTTTGTATGCCGGAATGTATCTAGATTTATTTTCAAGGTGACAAGAACTCTGTTTGTATAATACTTGAATAGCATCTTAAGATCAATATTATCATAACTTTTCAAAGGTCCAAGGTAGAAAATTATTATAATAAGATTACTTAATAGTAATCCTATGAATCTGATGAACTACCGGGTGATCTTTTATAAAAAACATCCCATTGTATTTTTCTACAATTTACTTCTATTAGTATAAATAGATTCCAATTGCGTACATTCTTACGATGCGCATTCCGCTATGGTTGCGGGCGTAACTCTTAAAGAGATTTGTGCTTTTAGTAAAAAATTGTAAGACTTGGTTATTACAATAAAATTTAAAAATTAATAAATTTCTTCGTGCGACGAAATCACATCGTTTAGGTACTCGATGACGACAAAACTGTTGGTTGCGTTTCGAACTCTCTAAATAGCGTGAGTTAATCACACTGTTGTTAGTGCAAAAACGAGTGAAACCGTCACAAAATACTTAAAAAAAAACGATAAAACAAATTTTGGTCTAAATTACTTAATTCAATTTATTTTTTTATAAAAAAGTACTAAAACTTCCTCAAAGTCTCGTTCAAAGTTCTAGGATCTTGTTATTTTGCAAATACCTACTTACCCTTTTAATTTGTACGAGATCATTAAACAGATCTTTTTAAAAATATATATTTTACCAAAAGCAGGTATTGAAATAAGAATGATGTAAACAATGTTAAAATAAAACGATCAAAGTTATGCTTATTTATTTTACTATTCTTTCCTGACGCGCCTTAAGTTAATGCTTAATATTATTGTTTTTTAGATCAATTAGGAGGTTTATAAATAAAAGAAAGAACCCTGATGTCGCAATTTTTGAGCCGCCTAACGGCTTCCCGACATGTTTACGACTGCATCCGTAGATAGTAGCCGGGACCAACGGCTTTACGTGCCATCCGAAGCACGGAATCATCTTTCTTTTCTGACAATTACTGCAATGTCCTAACCAAACTGGGGAATGTCTCATAAAGTGATATGATAGTTCTCACCGGGATTCGAACCCGGAACCTCCTTATGTCAGACAAGCTTTTGACCACTCGACCACGGAGGCTGTATTAAATTATTAGCACACCTGTTACACTAATCGGTGCTAACAATAAAGTTCCCTGGTGATTTCTTCTTGTATGGCGCTTTTGATTCGATTTTTGTCGGATTGTAATGTTTCTGAACTTCTGACTGAGATTAATTTTAGGATAAATTTGTTTTTTTATAATACTAAACTTTTACCTCACTATTTACTAGTGCCATCTATTGAGCCGTTTTGTAAGGGGTTTTTTTTCAATTTGCTTCTTGAAAACTTACCATTACTCGAAAAGCCGCGTTATGCTTTGGAGCAGCTTTTCCAACCTTTGATTTGAAAGCTAGGTTTACAGATCTCTGTTATCTATGCGTAGGAATATTATAAACTACGTAAGTAAGTAAGTACTTATAACATCCTTGCTCTATACACGAACTTGACAGAGCATGATACTCTTTGAAAGAACATGACTTGTCATGACACAATAAATTATTCCTACCATGATCGATCATGCCATGCCTCAAGCAGTCAAGCTATTTGGTCTTGTTTTAAAATAAATACGTTCACATGATGTTATAGATTACTTTCATAACAATAATGGCTGAAACAGACCAATAAGTAGAACTGCAGAGGAATAAAATAAAGCTGCAGTAGGTCCCGCCGTTGGTTGTATGAAACTTTTATATAAGGTCTTGGAAAATGTGGAATAGAATGAGTTTGTTCAAGTCGTTGACGGGGCACATCCAGCCGGTGATACGCCGATGTCAATACAAAGGGCCGTCCGGTGGTGTACCGGTGTCCAGTGTTTCCCATCGCATACCACCCCCATGTTCGTTCCCACCTTATGCTTTTCCTGAGAAGAAACCTGTAAGTTTTTGGACAAAAAAATGTTTTGTTCAGAAAAAGTTAAATTAGTTCCGGTTCTACATGGAAAGTCTACCAATAGTCCGACAAGACTCTACTCCGTCAAGACACTACTCCGACAAGTTCGGTAGGTTAGGTTAGGTTAGGTTTTACGTTTTGTTGGAGTAGAGTCTTGTCGGAGTTCGGTTTTGGATTCAGTATCGTGACTGTCGAGAATATCTTAATTATTTCAAATAATGCAGTGAGTTTATCCGAGATCCACCAGATAGGTACAACATTTTCTCTATTAGCCACGAGCTGGTCTAGAATTTACTAGCTTTCCACCGCGGCTCCGCCTGCGTTAACAGTTTTTTTCCGTGCAAATAAGGAATTTTCCTGCGTTCTCTCCAAGGTATATTCTGAAAAATAGATCAAACATCCAGAAAGCGAAATAATCACAGAAAAAATCACAAATAAGTTATTTGGCCCTCTTGTAAAAAACCAATTTGGGATAAGTGCTGTTTTGGAAAAAAGCGATTCATTTGTGCCAAATTTCATCAAAATAGATTCAGTAATTTCGGAGTGTATAAAATCATTAGGAATATTTTTTGTGTTTTTTTTAAAGAATAATTTAGTGACAAACCCTGATTAATTTTATAATTTTGCATACCATCACTGGTGGATCATAAGAACAATTCAAATCCATTGTAAGACCTTACGCTATCATAATGTTTTAGCAGAAAAATATACAAATTATTATTATTATTTTATTTTATTATTTTCTAGTCGATAGTTTCAATACATATTATTTACTACTAGTTTTGAAGGTCTAATTTCGATAGCACTAAATAACACTGATTCCAGAAAAAAGAAGCTTTGATTTATTCAAGACTAAACTGTAGTATGTGTAATAATAGGTATCTTCTAGTCAAGCTCAATCATAAGGTTTGTGGTCACTTTTCATCAGGTGGAACCAACGCGCAGACAATCAATTATGAATAACGATTTGTATCCATTAAGCAAACACTTTCACATTATGGAAGATAACTCAATTTTAACCGTTTTATTTTTGCAGTGTTTTGATATAGATCAAATAATAATAGTGAGAGCACAGAAGCATAATTTGGGAAAGTTAAGATCATTTTTGAAGGACAACTTGTTCCCCCGTGAGCCGAGTCTTTGCGCATTGTTCATTCCTAGCGATAGCCGTTATTTGGATTTCCTCGCAGATCGCTATACTTACCAAGGTGAGTGTTCTGACTGAACTTGGCTTCGTCACGAAAGAAATAGTCCGAAGCTGTAGACCAGTCAAAAATAAACAATTTTTATTTTATTTTAGTTGATTTGGAACTAGCACCCCGTTAGGGAAAAGAGTATTATTACTACGTATTTATTTTATTTTAAATTCGAGATTTTTTTAAATTCCGAAATCTGAATCTTCAAAAAAATATACGCAAAAATTCACGTGAATCGGTTGAGAAATGCGACCTGTAATTAACAGAGTGACAGAATGATAAAATGACATACGAAAGCATTTTTGCCGCCGAATACGCGACAAATTAGCCAGACGCGAGTTCAATATCAGCTGCTCTTTTAATCGTTTTCATCGCGAATTTTCAGTACAATGTTACATGTTCCTTATTGGAGTTTAAACTGGCGACTTTGAGATTGAAGGCAACAGCTCTAACTATCGAAACACAAAATTCTTTATATAAACACCTGGACCGTGCCCTCATTGGCACAACTGATAAACCCCAAAGCTCCATTGTGCCTCTCAGCAGGGACTTTTTTATTTACCAGTGTCTTACTGCCTTTAAATCTTGTTATGATCTTCATATTATGTGTTCCAAACATAGAACTCAGGCACAGTTCAGGTGTCTCCACCAAGGACACTTCAAGGTTGTGCTCCGCTTCACCTGTAGTGACTAGTCTTCTTAATTAAGTGTCCGTTCTGTACGGGTTAATACTATTATTTTCTTCTGTGCAACGGAGGTCTTGGTGGGACACTTGTCGTGGTTAGGACACTGCAGGATGCATCACCTGATTGTCCGAAAAAAAAAAGATAATTCCTTGCTTTACAAGACATGTTACGGCAACTATCTACGGATGTAGTCGTTATAGAAGCCATGTCGGAAGCCTAGGCGGCTCAAAAATTCCAACACCAGGGATTGTGGGGTAGGTTAACCTCGAAACCCACACGATAAGCAAGCAACAAATCAAGTTGTCGTTTGATCGATCTAGGTGACTTACCTTTACCTCGTGATATCAGGTGATCGTTGGCTGGCATTCGAGCTCGAAGACCGATCAGGCGTGCCTCAATTAATTGGCGTAGTGGTGGCTAACAAGAAGCACCCCTGGGAAGCAGACGTGTTAGAGAAATGTGGAGACACTTACCAGGGTCCGGAGAGGTTGCACATGTACTTACAGGCCCACTGCTTGCGCAGTCCAAATTTATTTCAAAAGTACAATGTTCCTTTCGTTTATAGTGTAAGTTTGATCTGATATATCGTACCTATTTAGGACGGCCCCATAGCCTACATGGTAGTATGCCTGCCTGCCTGCCTTCAAAACACAGACTCCTGCCAAAGGCACACATTCGTGTGATGCAAATTTTGTGTTTGTCTTGTGTCTGGATATTGTATATTATTTGTACAAGTACGTAGGTACATCAGCTAGCTGACAAGCTAGTTTGGAGGCAGACGACTGCACAGTTTGATAATGTTCAAAATTTAATCTCGCTTAGTTATTATAAATTATGCTATGAATGACTTTGATTGTACGTCACAATGGCTGGACGGTTTTTAATGGTATTCTCTTATGGGGTCATGCTGCAAATGTAAATGATATATTTACTCTGCAGAAACGGGCTGTTCGAGCAATTTACAGATTAAAGCCTAAAATGTCATTAAGAGAAAAATTTAAACATATCGGTATTTTGACATTTGCATCGGAGTATATATATAATAATCTTCTGCATGTGAAGAAAAATGTATGTAAATTTAAAAAAAATAGTGACGTACATAACTTAAATACTAGAAATAAAGACAAATTGGCTTCTTATGATAGTAGACTGCAGAAAATTAAAAATTCTTTCAATGGCAACTGTACCTATACGCTTTTACAATAGGGTCCCAACTGATATACAAAATTTAACACTAGAGAAATTCAAAATTATTGTTAAGGAGAAATTGATTAAGAAAGCCTATTATAAAATAACAGATTACTTAGAGGATAAACATCCATGGGAATAGTTGCTTGGGTGACAGGCTTTTTCAATCGTACTTTACAAAACATTGTTATTAGTAATTATTATCATAATAACTGTAAAAATGTGTTTAAAAGATGCAACGCCTGTGGAGTTTCTTCGGCGAGCTCTTCTCCACAGAAGACAGCCAAATTTTTGAACTCGCCAGAAAAGATAATTTAAATTTAAATGACATAACTAAGAGATGTAATAATGTCCAAAAGTTAAACAATAAATTCTTTGAACTCTTTGAACTCTTTGAACTCTTTGAACCACAAAATAATTAATATGGTATTCTGTGGTTTTATATAGTAAGAATAGTTTACATTATAAAGTTTAAATATTCCAGATCGATGTGTTGGTGACGTCAGAAAGACTAGCTACTTTGGGTGTGGGGGATATGCTGTTGAACTGCGCAGTACTGTACGGCTTAGAGATGCAGTTTCCACTCATCCAAGTTGTTGCCACTAGCTCCTACTTGTGAGTGAACTTAATTACTATTGGATTTCATCCTCATCATCATTTCAGTTGACAGACGTTCAACATTCTTCATTATTGGATTGCCCGTGCGACTTGAGTGAATTTCCTTGTCATTTCATTTATTTATTAATAAAAAATATTCAATACCTATTGGGACATATTTATGTCATTATTTTATAGCATACTCGTAAGTCTTATAAGTAATGTGTTGTACTTGTGTACCTATAAAATAAACTTGTAACTTTTCTTCAAACAGTGTGTATAAAGAAGTCAACAATATATTAAAAAATATATACTTTCTTTTGCTGTCAGTGCAACACATCAAAAGCAGGCAATTTTTAGGGTTCCGTAGCCAAATGGCAAAAAACGGAACCCTTATAGATTCGTCATGTCTGTCTGTCCGTCCGTCCGTATGTCACAGCCACTTTATTCCGAAACTATAATACCTATACTGTTGAAACTTGGTAAGTAGATGTATTCTGTGAACCGCATTAAGATTTTCTTACAAAAATAGAAAAAAAACAATATATTTAGGGGGTCCCCATACATAGAACTGAAACTAAAAAAAAAAAATTTCATCAATCCCATACGTTTGGGGTATCTATGGATAGGTCTTTAAAAATGATATTTAGGTTCCTAATAACATTTTTTTCTAAACTGAATAGTTTGCGCGAGAGACGCTTCCAAAGTGGAAAAGTGTGTGTCCCCCCCCTCTAACTTCTAAAATAAGAGAATGATAAAACTAAAAAAAATATATGATGTGCATTACCATGAAAACTTCCAACGAAAATTGGTTTGAACGAGTTCTAGTAAGTAGTTTTTTTTTAATACGTCATAAATCGTAAACCGCAATTTACCTTTCACTATTATTAAAACATCGATCAAAGTCACAACGAACTACAAAAACTTTTATATTATGTTACTGGCTGCTATGGAACCCTTCATGGGCGATTCCGACTCGCACTTGGCCGCTTTTTTCTGATTTGAATCGTCGAAATCGTTGAAAATTAAAACGAGCGGCACCGAGTTATTTTTGCTTTGATGTTTTATGCGGTGTCATCTAGTGTCAATTTTATTTCACCTACTGTTAAGTGTTAAATAAGAAATGCTTAATTTTCAGGGAAGGTCCCTGTCTGCGGATGGGAATGAAGCTCGAGTGGTCTATGAAGTACGTTGAATATATCGATTATAAGGGCCACCCCTTGATGGGGGGCCGTTACCCCCACAACACTGTGAAAATCTACATTCTCCGCCAGCCTCCGCCACGATGCTTCTTGAAAAGCCAAATAGGCTCGCCTAGTCTTTACAAGTTCTTCAAAAAGCTGTACTCGGATAAGAAATACACTTTCAACAATCCGCCTGGTTTAGAATCTCTTCCCAACTACATAAAGAATGAACCTGTGACAATGAAGTAGAAAAAAGTGTAAAAATTCGGTTTTGGATAGTTGTTGACACTTTAACTAGAGCTAGTAGGTAGCAGTTTAAGCAGAAGTAGTGAATTCACTTTGCTATTTGAAATATTAATAATTATAGCAAAATATTTTCTACTAGCCAAACAGATAGGGTCAAATGAATTGCTGGGTATGTTTTGGTGATGACTTGTTTAACGTTAATTAAAAAAATACTATGATATCTACACTGTTACTTTATCTCTTGGGCGCGATCATTTATTTACCGCCCAAGACTGTTACCCATTAAAATTTGAGATTTTACATTTATCCTGACGACATGGACTTAAAAACTAAATCAAATTGAAATAATAGATCGGCGCAATTTCAGCGTACTAATATAGAGACGACGATAGTAATTGACTACGACTGTGTCGTTTATTGTAAGGTTACAATGTAACACATGCATTCGTATCAAAGTATTTGTCGAATGTGTTCACTTTTTGAATCAATAATAACGTAAATATTTTGTGTTGTCGTCTCAAATGTGGCGTGAAGTTATTTCAAAAATGAAAAGAAACAAAGTTTTTAAGTTCTTTAAAATTTTAACAAAGTGTTCCTCAAGTTGGTAGTGGGTAATTGTTATTTGAAATATTTTTTATGATTTATTTACCAAGGTAGGAATAAAAATTGTGAATATAAAGTGTTTTTTATTTATTTATATTAGTGCCGAATATTTCACATTCGCAGATGAAAATGCAGAATTTTGAAGACCCACATCAGATTGCGGATGCAAATGTTTAAGATCTCATATAAATAAAGTATATTATAAAGAACAATGTTAAAGTAGGTAATTATTAACATTTTTATTTATTAAAATTTGTATTAAGTGAGGATAATGAGCCAATTTTAGCACTATCCGCAGGTTCGTAAGTCAAACTGCCTGAGGGAGTAGATAAAAATCTTCGTGATATCGGTGATAATATTCTAAATTCCTCTTGATAACTTACAAAAACAAACAAACAAAACAAATATACATCTGCATCCGCATGATATTAATCTGCATTGATTATTGCAGATGCGGATGCGGATGCAGATGTCCAAATCTATGCGGAAGCTTTGCATTTGCGGATGCGGTAGCGAACATTCGCAACATCCCTGTTAGAAACAAAGTCAAATAAATGAACGCGTAAGTCCTCCGTTCGCTGTTAATTCTAAGAATTTTTTTATTTTGAAGCACGAACTTGCGCTAGGGTCGAATCGCCGTCTTAGTCTTTTTTAATTTTCAGGGCCCGAGTAGGTATAGACCCCAGACAAGGGCAATTTAAACAATGCGTTTTTGTCTTCGAACTAGTTCAATTTGCAATCAAAACTTTCTATCATTTAATAACAACAAGCATAAAGTAATAGCATCGATCACGTATGTCTTGCATTGATGGTTATATTAAGGCGGCACCTTGAAAATTTTCAGTCCGGGGCACTGGTCCAACTGCTTAGTCCAATCAATTGGAACATGGGCCTTCAATTTAGTGTTTTTTGAATCGATGAAGAAGATGAAGTAGGTATTATGATTTTCAGATATACTTGATCATATAATTTAAATACTCATCTGATTGGAAACACGTTTTCTCAACATTTTATCGATAGAAAATCGCGTCAAAGTAACACCTACTATTATCTTTTTTCACTTTCTATAGGTAAACGGCAACGTACTAGACGTTAAAACTTAGTTACAAGTATGGTATTCAACCTTACTAAAATCTAGTCTAGAAACATTTTTATTATATTATGTAGTACTTTTTCTATAAATGGACTCACAAGAACTTGGCACTTACGCTGTTTAGTTCTAGCGCGCTAACAGCACACCTTTCTCGGTTCCACATGTACGGCACCGCTTAGCGCTATTAATGTCCTGCACTGCCATCAGTGGTCCGTTTACTTTGCCGCGCAGATAAACCACGCCTCTACTGCGATTTTAAGTTTTTCGAGGTGCCGCCTGCTAATGATTTAAATTACAGTTATGTAGCAGACTATTGATGTACCCGCCTTCGAGGGTACCTGCTATCTCGGTATAGGGCACTTTCAATTTAAGGTACTTTCGATGTGAGGTATACTCTCGATGTGGTAAATTCTATGCAATGGTTTACATAATGCATAGGTACGCTGTAGTGAACCATCGACGCAAAGTGTTCGATGTTACGACCTCCGATGTTTTTATTTTCAATCTTATAATCCGGACCAAGCGAAGCGCGGCTCCAATCTCTCTGATTCGGACCCAGGTCTTATTTGTTCTAGAAGTCAGCATGACATCAGAGAGGTGGTATAACCGCGCTTAGCTCTAGAAGATACAGAGATTAACGCGGGCTGCCGCCTTTACCGTATCATGACACGCGAAGCACGGCTATTTCTCACCTCCTTGATCACAACTGTATCTTAAAAAAATTAAAAATAAAATCTATGTGGCACAATGTGGCACATCTATCTACCTATAGATTTATAGATATACTTATATAACAATGAACCCCTATTTCTCTTGGTCCCGCTATAACTTGAGAACGGCTTTACCGGATTAATTCATTTACTAAATGTTTTTTAATACTTTTTTTTTTTTTTTTTTTTTTTGAATTGACCTATGCTTGTGTCGAAAAGGTACGACAAATCAAGCTTCACCGGACTGGCGGGGGAGTGGAAGACTCTACCCCAAAAAAAAGTCATATACCAACGCGTCTAGGGGCGGCTCGAGGGAGCCTCGGATCACGGCCTAGCGCGTTGATATTGAAAATATCGTGAAGGAGACGACGCCTGAGGGGCTCCGTCTCTGATTCTCAATTTTGATTTTGGTTCTGGCCGCGCCCCCGCCGGCGGGTGCGGGCATTGTTACCTGAAGGGTAATTGTTACCTGAAGGGTATTCACTACCAGAAGGACATTCTGTAAGGTGTAATCTAAATTCTTTGACTGCTTTAACTGCATCAGTGATTTCGTCGTCACGTTCGGAAAGGATATGTTTGGGACGGCGGCGGAACCGCGTAGTGGGGTGCGGGAAATAGCCCGTACACTTGACAACATACGGATTGGGATGGGAAGGGCCTTCATCAAAGTAGCGTTTGGATGCTTCCTTCATGAAGCCACTAATGGAAAGGAGTTCGGTATCGACGTGAAGGTCGATGTTACGAACAAACCAAGGACAACCAGTAGCCCGGCGGAGGAACCGGTTTTTTTTAATACTTATTGTACCTACATAGTTCTTACATTAAAAAAACCGGCCGGTAGGCTGTTGATAAGCTAAGTATTAGCACCCAGTAGTACTTACTACGTATAATAACTACTTATCGGGACGGGTCGCTAGTCTATGGATAAAAATCAAAAATTTTAAACAGATCATTGTCAAACTCGGCATTGACTTTAGAAAGCTAAAATTATGTTGGTTAAATGCCAAAAAAATTTGGAAAAGTTTTGTAAAACCCAAAAATAAATACAAACGGATCCGTCTGTGATCTTAAAATTAATTTGTATTTTAATGAAACGGGTATTGATTTTATGATAGAGTTTAGGTTCAGGAAGTCCATTCCTAAATCGGCAGAAAAATGCTAATTCCGAAGCTAGCGAGTTACAACAATGCGCGCTCGCTGGGTTCCTACATTTCGTCGCTAAGTTCTTTATTAATGAATTTTGCTAGTCCTGCAGTTGTAGAAGCGCCTTCAGTAGTGCAGCCCGACCCTCTGCCCGCTTCTAGGCCGGTAAGTACACGATACAATCTGCAATTTTTGTAATTTGTAATTGAATAGAGAACTTTACAATAACATAGTCTTTCAATATATTTTTTTTCTAAAAAGTCGCTAACCGTATAATATATAGCAACAACCACCCTTGAAGAGATTGTGAACCTATAAGTTTTCATGCATAAGTAGAAAATGTATAAACATACGATTGGAACATGTTGTTTACGTGGAGTAAAACGTTGTCTCTTTTGTATGGAAACGTTCAGGTTACCAATTTTCTTGAATGCTGTGGAACGACACTTGTCCCTAACAGACAGTTAGGTTCCTGAGTGCCGACAATGCAACGGAAGACACAGCGTTTGCTGGCTTAGGCTTAGGCACAAAATACCAACTACAAGAAGATTCACTTAGTTTAGCGACATAGTTCAAAGGAATGGCAACTGCGTTGTCATCATCATTATTCAGCCAGTAGATGTCCACTGCTGGACAAAGGCCTCCCCCAAAGATCTCCACAACGATCGGTCCCGCGCGTTGCAATAAAACTGCGTTGTAATAAAGTACAATTCAGATCGCATGGCACTAGCTAAAAACACGAGTTGCCGTGTCCCTTTCTATCGCATATCGCGTCGATTCGCGCCCTTCTACTAATACGTTGAGTTACCTATCTAAAACCTCCCGGGGGGGGGCATATCAGCCAATCATACATACCTAAACTGTGGAGTGACACCACACGCCTGATTTAGGTGACGCTAGGAGTTATGATAGAGGTGGAGGATCTGAAGCTCAGGAAAAACAGCTGGATGCGGCCTACGAGACGCATAAAAACGTCATGAATTATGTATGAGGCTTCTTATACAGCGGATGACTTGCAACAAAAAATAGGATGATTAGTACCTTCCTATAATGTAAGGTGTGGTAAGGTGCAATACTCATGCTAAATATCTCGTGTTACAGACTTTCGATCTAAACAAAATAGTGATCGAACCGGCGCACATGAACGTGGCTGATGAAATTCACTCATTTCTTCATAGGCATCACTTTAAAAACAATCCTGCCATTGCCCACTTAGCAAGACCTCTCGACAGGAACTTCTTAGACTCCCTGGCTGAGAGATATTCTACTACCGGTAAGTTGATTTGGTTTCAACGAGACACAATTTCAACGGTGCACATTCCCAACGAGACACATTCCCAGATAGACACATCAATCACTACGAGTACTGCTAAGTTTCATTGCTAGAAAATTTAGATATCTGGTAAAGGATTGGAATTGTGTGATAATGGCTGTGCGTTTCGACTTTTGGCATTGGCGGACATAGTTATGTAGGTATAAACCAAATTGTTATAATTATTTTAACTGAAGTTAAAAAAAGGTTTTCTTTTTCAGTAAAATTTAACGGAAGACAAAATTACGTTATAAAGCTTTTACTAGTTGAAATTCAAAAATTATATTTTAAAATGTATGATACCACTGATCAAAATACGAAAAAAATATATAACATAAGTATTTTTATCAGCTCTGCTCATTCTGCACTGTCTTTAACTAATCCAAGGATAAATACTCTGGAATTAGTTCATGTTATTTATTGACTTTACGTCCTACTTGACATTGCTGAGCAAAAGCTTTGCTTGAGCGTGAGAAATGAAACACGCGTGACCAGAATTTATTGTAAACCTGTCTGTACGTTTTCATATATCATAAGAAAAGGTGTTGTTTATAAAACTTCCAATGAAATATGAAAATACGACGAACCCAGTTTTTCATTGTATCCTAATAACACTTCTAGAAGATTTCAAAAATTGGACCATAATATAGGCAAACCTTTTCTTCTTTTGTATGACAACGTGCAACCCTCTTTGATTCTAGGTGATCGATGGGTGGCGTATCAGCTCGAGCCAAAAATGAGGAAGCGGACAATAGTTGGAGCTATAGCAGGTTACAGGAAGTACTCTTGGGAGGCGGCGAAGTTGCAACAATGGGCTCACCAGAATCCCAACCCCGAGCGATACTACGCATACTTCCTTGCACATTGCTACCGCATGGCCAATCTGTTCAACAAATACAAAATCCCTTACATTTACGACGTCAGTATTCTGTGTGCCTTTAATTTTTAGTAAAATCGAATAATACTTTAGCTTGTAGAAAAACAGAATAATGGGAGATTTTTATGTATGGACACTTCAGGTCTTGGTAAACTCCACACAGCCAAAGCTATTTTAAAATTTACATCTGCTGCTAGACTTAGACTAAATTAGTCTTTACTTTTACCTTCTTTCACCCCAGTTGGCGCCTGCGGGGTCGGTGCGGAGAGGTGAATATCCCTTCTGTACGGGTCGTACCTACTTATTGTTATAAGTATTATACTTTTGTGTTAGATTTAGCAATGTTTACTTACCCTCGATCGTTCCTTTTATCCATTTTTGCGACATTATCATCAAACAAAAAATTTCGACCCAATAGAACGATGACCTACCTTTTTGCATTTCAGATCGAGTTAGTGGCGATATCTGGACCAGTGAAGGGTCTCGGCATTGAGGATATGCTTCTGCGTACTGCTTTGGTAAACGCTCTCGAGAGGAATTATTATCCCCTCGTGCAAGTACTCTCCACTGATCGTCATACGTAAGTATTCTTAAAAAAATATATTAATGCCTTTAGTTTTAAATCTGACTTGGAGACGTGTAAAACCGGCTGTGTTGAAAAAAAAAAGCAGCAGAATGAAGTAGCAGGAAGAAAAGAATTCTAATTATATACGTTTAGTCACTCAACCCTCATTCAGTGAAGGATAACCTCGTATATGATGTATGTAGGTCTTAATAGGAAGTAATGCGCATACCTGAAATTCAAAGGTTATGTGTGAAGTCAACCGCTGCTAACCAACCCTCACCGGGCCAGCGTGGCCGATCAATGCTTGTTCACCGTGATTCAGTTTCATGATTAGACTCGAGCCCCTCGGTGGGGACATGTTATGGGCCGTTAACGTAAAATAGTTTATTTTCTTCTTCCCTACTATTTTCGATAAAACCGCCTTTGCGCATATTCTAGTTTTAAGATGATTTATGCGTTTCTTTATATTGTGTTCGCAATAAAGTGTTAACTTACTTATTTTCAGGAGTACGGCATGCACAGACGCTGGCTTGGTGCTTGAATGGTCTTCATTACTGTCGAAAATGTGCGACGAAAACGGAATGTGCATGTTTAATTCGGTAGACCCGCTTTACAAGGAAATGGCAACCGCCGATATTTTCATACGATTGATAAGCCCTAAACGAAGACCAATATGCATTTAGATAAGTAAATTGTAAATGTCAAGAAATGTTTAGTAGCAAGTATTCCTGCAATCCCAAAAGTCTACGTAAAATTTTCAATGTAACGTAGAATCAAATATTTTGAATTGCAATCTCTATTAATTGTTTAGATTTCGTCGCCGTAAAACCGTATATCTCATAACTTTTTTGTTTGGTCTTTTGAAACGCACCTAATGTTATTTTGCCAGCAATACCTCTTAAAACAGTACAAATATGATTATTCATACAAATACACTAAAAGTGTCTGATAAAAAAATAGATTTTTAAAGCGAAGAGGAATTGTGGCAATAAATTTTATGTTAAGGTTTATAACTTTCACAATATCTCGCTTTAGCCATCGTGGATTAGTGGTCGGAAATAAAACCTGATTAGAGCTCCTGTGGGGACACTATTGAACAAAATTCTTGAAACAAAATTCCTTTCTGTTCTCGGTCAGTGTATCGTCCCATCGGTGTTTGAGATCAAATAATTTGATTGACAGACGGGGCGGACAGACAGACATACGATGATACGAGTGACCTATAAGGGTACCATTTTTGCTTTTTGAGCTACGGAACCTTAAAGAAGATGAACCTAAACAGACGCAAAATAAAAAAATAAAACTAAATCGGGTGTATTTCACAGAACTACGTTTGACTGTCGGGCGTTAAGTTTACTTTATGGACACAGAAATGGTAGGTCGGAGAGCTATTTTCATATAAAAAAACAGTAATTCGAACAGTCCAAAGCATAGTCTTTACGACTTCAACATTATTATTAAACTTGTTTACATAACTTCTGCATTACAATAAAAGCTGTTATCTATTTATCTATTTTCTTTAACTATCGTATAGGTTGGCTGGAAGCGATCTCTGTGTAGAGATAAGCTCGCCTTTGTTATACATTTTCTGACAGATGTTGTTTTATAATATACTAGCTTTCCGCCACGCGGCACCGCACGCGTCAAAATTTTTTTCCGTGGAAGTAAAAATATTTAAAATAAAAAATCTCTCCGGAAGAACCATCAACACATCCTTGGGCTTCGACAAACATTAAAAAAAAAGAATTGGTAAAATTGGTCCAGGCGTTGTTGAGTTATGCGCTTACCAACACAATATATTGCGATTCAATTTTAAATTATAAGATGTGTAATAAAGTATACCAATATAGGTAATCTCAATGACGCAAAACTTGATCCACGAATGCAGCGAGATATCGTGAACAGTAAACTGATGGAGATTTTTATAATAAATTACTATTGTGTCGATTTGTATTCTGCATTCTTTTATCGATTACCTATTAATTTAATTTAAATCATTTTGGTACGTACATGTTGAATGTCTCGGTATTGCGTTAGGTACGTGTACCTTTGAAAAGAAAATATAAATTTTATTTCAAATTTTATTCAAGATTTTATAAATTCAATGTTTTGTGAAGTAAACACTAAAATTATCAATAATAAATTATTTTATTTTTTATAATATACCTACATATCAGTAAATAAAGTTGTCACATATTTACATAAAAAGACTTACTTTTAGTATCGAAAGTATTATTGTATGATGGTTTTATGAAAATAATTCAAGATACTGATTGTTATATATTTTCGATTAACAGTAAAGAAAAAGTGATTACATTCGATGAAAGTGTAAAAAAACAAGCGCTTAATTATACATAATTATATAATTATAATTTAAACTTCTAAACTAAATATTTACAACAATATAAAGACGATAATATATTAGTTTACGATAGAAAAAGAAAAACCACTTCAGCATTTAATTAACAGTAAGTTATTTTTTACAACATGTAAGAACTTGATTGTGTTTAGTCCATTAAATAAAATAATCGCCTTAAATATTTTTTGGCAGAATCAGATTTTAAAACATTTTCGACTTATTATTATAATGAAAATAAAAATCTGTTTAACTATTTGTTGTTTTCATGTAAACCCTTCCATTAACTAAATAAAATCGAATAATACATAGTTAAAAAAACTAATAAACACGCTTCCTGTCCGCCACCTTGGAGGTCCGCCATATTGGATTTAAGTCACGTGACTTTTTTTTTCGTATTCCTGACAGCAAACCCTTTCATTTGATACCCATATCATGGGGGTGGATTTCAAACAGCCAGTTCGCCATCTTAGGGAGGCCGCCATATTAGATTTGCAATAACGTTTCTTAGCTAGTCATGTATTGTCATGATAACTCAGAGCGTGTGCAAAATTTCATCCTAATCGAAGACCGGGAAGTGGGTCAAATTAAGATTCCAAGATTTTTTTAGATACAATAATGGGGAGGCCGCCATATTGGATTTGTAATGACGTTTCTTAGCTAGTCATGTATTGTCATCATAACTCAGAGCGTGTGCAAAATTTCATCCTATTCGAAGACCGGGAAGTGGGTCAAATTAAGATTCCAAGATTTTTTTAGATAATATAATGGGGAGGCCGCCATATTGGATTTGTAATGACGTTTCTTAGCTAGTTATGTATTGTCATCAGAACTCAGAGCGTGTGCAAAATTTCATCCTAATCGAAGACCGGGAAGTGGGTCAAATTAAGATTCCAAGATTTTCTTACATACATAGTTACTTACAAGTGAAGCTAATATAAAGCGTGTAAAAATAGAGAAAATTTTCAAAGTGAAGCTTATTAGTCGGACGAAGTAACAAAGTGCATCCCACACAAGATTTTTACGAAAAAATAGGCATTTGACTTTGGCTTCTTCCAAAATCGAATGCAATTCTGAAAGGGGTCGATCCCTCGATATCTGGTAAAATTTGTATCAAAAAGTGACACATAGGTACATCTATCAAAGTCAATACGTGCATCACTCTTTGATGTAAACTTTGCCATCATATCTTGGTTTGTAGGAGAATTAATATTTTTATCTGACTTTGCCGTGACTATTTCTGTGTAAACATGGCTTCATTCGTCTATGTCTTAAGGCTGTTTGACCAATAGGCACAGTTGTGCAATGGTCTTACGTTTGTGCCGACTCATTACAGCTTGTTTAATTTGAATGTTACTGCTGAATAATTGTGAATCGAATTGGTTGTCGACATCGAGGTAATCTTCGAAAGAGCAAGTGACCCAAATGCAAAGAAGTAATTTAAGGCGATACGAGTAACAGTTAAAAAACAACTGTAAAAATTTGTGATAAAGATCGGGATAGATTCGATGACATTAAAGACACCGAGGAGATTGTTAGACATCTAAATCAAAACTTATGCGCACCAGGTGGTTTTTGACTACGTAACATGGCCTTTTGTGCTAAAACGCGAATATACAATAAGACAAGATTTAAATGGAATTCAACTGAACTGATATTAGAAAGAAGTTCTTCATATTCTATATTGTTGAGTATAAGTTCAAACCCGGCACAGGCTCTTCACAACTAGGTACTATTTTGTCACTCTTCGTATTTAAATTTAAGAATGTATGCGTCTTATCTTTCTGAGTAAAACAATTTCATCGCATATTCGGCCAAACAGCTGCTTTCATTTAAATCTTGTGCTACTGTTTATAAGATAGGTTTTACAATAATCTACAGAAAATATGTTGGTATACATCAAATCTTGATAGCCTTATCTACTATCTTATAAAATATCTATAAAAAATATCTTGATTTGATTTTGAGTAGAAATCATCAGAAAAACACAAGACATCATTATTACAACTTTAAATTTGTTTTCTGATAAAATGGCATACCTATTACTACTTAGATATTTTTTCTAGGCGTTTCTCTAGATCTGTTGATTTGTTTGGTTACCGGTAGATTTTTATTTAATTCTTCTTGGCGTAGCCCCATTCCTTGCCGCCCTCGCTGCCGCCCTTCTTGCCATGGTTTTCATGGTGTTGATGGTGTTCCTCGTGACCGTGCTTGCTCTTATGCCCTTTATGATCTGCATCAAGATGACCCTTGTTGCTGGAAACGATAAAAAACATTATGAAACATGACGTATTGTGTTAGGTAATGTTCGAAAATGTTCCCAGTAGTGGTGTAGGGGTATAGTACACGAAAGCTTATGAAATGGACACAAAATGGCACTTGTTATTTTTAACATATGTTAAAGCTATGATTTAATCAAATATAGTTGGTGGGTTCATATGATTTACCAGTACATAGGTACATAGTAATTTAAAGGATAGCCTAAATAAGTAGGCTAACCTACTTATTTTCTACAAAGTAATGTTTAGATCACCCTATAAGAATAATTCACCTGCCCTACTATTATATAGGTATTCTATGGCCCTGTGTAGAATCCAGATAAGAATTAGATCAACTAGAAATTAAATTTGTGTATCATACAAGACGATTTAAGGTATCCAACAGAGGAATTGGGCAGCAACGGTCACATATATAATCATCAAAAAACTGTTGCTGCTAAACATTACCCTAGCACATTTGCATTTCACACTTTAGTTTGGTTCGGAATCAGCCCACTCCGCTCCTCCAACAAACATGTTTCTAAGTGATAAATTCTTTTTATCACTTACATTTACCTTGCTTATTGTGCGCACGGAACCTCTTTCAACCTTAGTCTTTACAACCAGAGATTACATACAATTCAATATTCTTTGCAACTAACCTCGACGTCGAAAAATTATTTGTAAAATCTTACTTCGAATAAAAAATATTTCTTTCTTTCTTTCTTTCTTTCTTTCTGTATCCCTTCTTCCCGTGTTTCACGAAGTCATGTCCAGCGTTGAAGTGATGTATTCACATTGCCAGCAGAACTGTTCATACGGAATTCCTTTGAATATTAGTCGGTACAACTAACCTGTATATCCTTTCTTCCCGCGTTCCACGAAGTCATCTCCAGCGTTGAAGTGATGTATTCACATGCCAGCAGAACTGTTCGCACGGAATTCCTTTGAATATTAGTCTGTACAACTAACCTGTATCCCTTCTTCCCGCGTTACACGAAGTCAAGTCCAGTATTGAAGTGATGTATTCACATTGACAGCAGAACTGTTCGCACGGAATTCCTTTAAATATTAGTCGGTACAACTAACATGTATCCCTTCTTCCGGCATTCCACGAAGTCATCTCCAGCGTTGAAGTGATGTATTTACATTGCCAGCAAAACTGATCGCAAGGAATTCCTTTGAATATTAGTCGGTACGACTAACCTGTATCCCTTCTTCCCGCGTTCCACGAAGTCGTGCCCAGCGTTGACGTGGTGTGCCTTCTTCTTCCCGCTCTCGTCGCTGGCGTGCTTCGCGTGGAACTTCCCGTAGCGGTGATGCTCCCCACTCTTGTGGAAGTCGTCGTAGAACTTGTGCTCTTTGTGGAATTCGTCCTTGTGGTACTTGTTGTGGTAGCCTGTATTTAGAAACGATAGCGAATTGGACTGGTTAAATACAATTCTGGAACAATTTGATGTGCTGTAGTTTTTTTTGTAAAATACGACCACAATAATATTGCTACAGTACTTTGAACAAAATATTTATAGGATATTAAAATTTAACCTTTTACCCACTAATCACGAACGACACATTTGTGTAGGATTGTTGCATAACTGCTTTTGAAATTTGAAAGACGGCCTCTGTAGCCTAGTTGGTAGTACCTACCCCTGCCTTCGAAGCACAGGGTCGCGGGCTTGAATGCCGCCCAGGGGAAACATTCGTGTGATGAGCACTTGTGGTTGTATTGTGTCTGGATGTTGTATATTTATATATGTATGTATAATATCAGTTGTACAGGCTCTGCCTAGTTTGGGGTCAGATGGCCGTGTGTGAGATGTCCCCACATATTTATTTATTTATTTATTTAAGGGAAATAATCTTATATAATGCTTTCCTACGTAATATTATAATCTATTCATCATATTATTAATATTAACAAATCGTAAAACCTATATTCTATTGAGAGAGAAGTTATTGAACTGTATAGCCATAAAAAAAAGCATTCATATTTGTAGCCATAAAACAAAATGAATATACATACATAGCTCAAATACATGGTAATTTACGATTTGTATAGGTATTTTTTTAAGTAGCAGATTCCACTTAATAGTACCAGTCACCGCTTTCTTTCACCCTGTGACAAATGGTATTCCGTGGAGGTCAACCCATTAGCAGTTACAGACACTATGCAAAATATCTTTATGTAACAGCAGTAACCATTGCTTTCGCTGACCGCAAAACGCTACAATTTCTCGAACAATGCCGCAACGCGTTCCATACAATTGCGGTTTTAATTCAAATTTCAATACAACTGGTGAGCAAATCTGTTGTGTAGCAGCTTTGAAGTGAAAAGAGTAATTTAATTTAAATGTCGAACTAATACCATTTTATTTATTTTGACCGTTCTTTGTAACCAAATGAGTTCCTATTGAGTAGTTAAATTAAGTATATTAAGAACTAGGTTACCGCCTCGCGGCTCCTCCACGTTAAGTTTTTTCCATGGGACCAGTGTACTATTTCTTTCCCCAAGGTCTGTTCAACCTTTGTACCAAGTTTAATTGAAATCGGTTCTGTAATTTTGGAACCTATTCAATGCGAACAAACCAATTTTTTCTTATTTTTAATACTACTAGCTTCCCGCCGCGGTTTTGCCCACGTTAAAAAATAGTTTTTCCCGTGGGAATGAGAAATTTATTGAAGTTTAAGTAAGGATTCCTAATTTAAAAAATAAATAAAATATAGCCTTGTTACTCAAGGATCACGTAGCTTCTCAATAGTGAAAAATTTTTGAAATCGCTTCAGTAGTTTCGGAGCCTATTCGATGCAAACAAAACAATATAGATAGAAGAAGATAGAAGAGAAAATAGAAGACTAGTTAATTTAACAACTCTGTCAGTTTTAAAAATTTTCGGTTGTCAAGCTTTAGTTCTTATTCTGTAGTCTTTTTATATATTAACCTTTTAACCGCCATGGTCTGAAATATAAGACTCACCAAATCGAGCTAACAACGCCGCCGTCTCATAAAATTTATAAAATAAGACTTATGTTTTGACTGATTGATATAGATTATAGATTTTGTTTTTATGGCTGCCGGTGGGAGCAAGTTCTTAGAAAATATGCTTGGCGGTTAAAAGGTATTCTTTGTTATATAATATTCTTTTTGCGCTTATTTAAAATAAGGTCAAAGATAAATATTATGATTCGAAGGTTCTCTTGGGATTGTGGACGCGTCGTTGGTTGCGTAACTTTGTACGGGTCGCGCGCACACTTTTAAAATACCTAAATAATGAAATTACTCCATGGGTAACTCTGTGTGTACAAGAGAAGACTACGTTGTCCAAATAATCAGAATGTATTTTCCAGATAAAAAGGATATATTACACTGAAATCTGGAATACCGTTAAAAAACTGAATTAGTCAAACGAACCGGCGTAAATACGTTAACAGCTCATATATGTCCCCACCGAGGGGCTCGAGCCTACCGTTAAATTAGGGTGAATGAATGAATAAGCCTTAGTCGACCACGATTACCCAGTGCGGGTTGGTCAACTTCACATACAAACCTTGCATTACTTCGCAAGTGTGCCTCACGATGTTTTCCTTCACCGAATAGACGTACGTTCGAAAATCGAAAACACATTGGTACGTGCCGAGGTTCGAACCCGCGAACTTCTGAATGTAAGTCGGCGGCCCTAGCCACTTGGCCACCGACGCTCACTTCTATCCTTTTGCAAATAAAGGGCTAATATACAGAACTAAAAAACCAAACCGAACATTTGGAAAATACCAGCACGATCGGTTTTTTAGATAAATACTTGAATCTTATTATTTATTTTTGTGCTGTAAAACTGAACAGCTAGATCATCTACCAAATTATACTATGTTATTTTTCTATTTAAAAAACAAAAGTAAATAAAAGCACCAATTTACACTGAAAGGTAAAATATTAAATAGACAGTACATACGAAGTTATGCATGTGCAAAAAAAATAGACAGTGTTTTCAGACATGTGTTTTTGTTTGACAAATTTATATATTGTTCGTCTATTTGACGGTCTTATGGTAATGAAAATCGTGAAGGTTTCTTCACACACTACCGAAGAAATTCAAAGGTTACGTGTGAAGTTGACCATCCCACACGGGCCAGCGTGATCGGTCACCGTGATTCGGGGTAAGCTCAAGCCCCTTGGTGGGAACATATTGGTAGAAGTCCACATATGTACCTATGTCCCCACCGAGGGGCTCTAGTCCACAATGAATCTCTGTGAATAGTCGACCACTACTATTTGGTATTCTGTGACCACGCTCAATGCGAGTAAGTCAACTTAACACACACACAACTATTTTATTTCTTCGCTGGTATATCACGACGTTTTCCTTCAAATTATTTTATTGCTAGACCATTAAACTAATAGTGCGTATTATTATGAAAGTGTTTTAAATGCGTCCTTATATGTTAGTATTTATGCAGTTTTTATTTTGTTTATTTATCAAGAAGACACTAAAGAATTATTATTTTATTAACACGAGATCATTGCTTTCTGCTCTAACCTTCTCGTCAGGATTTCCTAGATTGATAAAGTTCTTCTTCTAAACCAGTAGTTCTTAACCTTTTTGGCATGAGGGACCATTTTACACATTTTACCAAATTTCTGTCTTGCCCCCTGGATACACTAGTCTATGCTAATATTATAAAGAGGAAAGATTTTATTGTTTGTTTGCATTGAATAGGTTTCAAAACTAATGTACCGATTTTAATGAAAATTGGTATAAAGATAGAATAGACCTTGGGAAATAACGTAGGTTACCTTTTATCACGAGGAAATTCCTCATTCCCACGGGAAAAACGGTTAACGCTGGTGATGCTGCGAGGCGTAAAGCTAGTTGGTAATTACGGTACCTATTTACGATCGCGGTCCACTTGGAATGCTTCCAGGGAGCAATAAGAACCACTGGTTCTAAACATACCTTTAGTCTTGTGTCCCTTCTTATGCCCCTTCTTCTCATCGAAGTGGGCGCCCCTCTGGCCGTGAGCCTGCTCCTCATGGTTCCCTTTGTGGTCAGCGTTGTCGTGGTGTTTCTTCTTCTGACCGGCCGCTTCCTCATACTCCTTGCGATGGTGCTCATCAGACTTGTGGCCTTGGCTGCCTTTGTTCGTGTGCTGATGGCCGCTGAAACCCTTGATGCTCTAGAAATAGAATTTGTTCTTAGTATCAGAGAATTACAAGAAAGTTGTATAGTCTGTTATAAATTTTGAAGGAGATTTTACCGTGAGATAAAAGATCAATTAATGTGTGTTCGGTAACTGTACATTATGTTTTGTTATTAAATTAGATAGGCTAAACATAACGATAAGATTGATGTTGATGAAAAGTATGCAAATGGATTTTGTCATTAGTATTAAAATTAGGTAAAAAAATATTTGAGGAGCTCTAAATAAATTAACGAACAAAATGAAATATTAGTTAGGATGTATCTATTACGAATATTATATTTATAAGTTAAGTATAATTTATACTATTCTTGTGATATTAAAAACCATACATATTTAAAATATATAGGTGACTGAAAGCATTGGACAAAATGATGCACATAAACATAAATAACAGACAAATATAAATACGTAGAAAATACTAACTCGAATATTCAGTACTCATCGTCATATTTTATGAAAAAAAGACACTTAAAAATATAAAAAAACAATGTACTAAGTAGTTATAAAAAGCAAAAAAAATACAGATTTTCTATTTTAAAATGTTAATACTAACCTTGCCTCCATGCTTGGCATGATGGTTTCCGTGTTTCTTATGCCCTCCACCCACAGTATGACCATGACCACGGGATTTATGATGATGATGCTGATGCTGGTGACCAGCCGCCGATCCCAACAGATCTCCTCCAGCCAACCGAGCCACTGGGGCCACCGGCTCTGAAGCCACAGCCCCAGGAACAGGCTGTGGGGCTCCTGCCGCCACACTGACTGGCACTGGCGGACTGTTAGGCAACTCCACATACTGGACTGGGTTAGATACGACACTAGGATTAGGATGAAAAGACACATGGTTGTAAGCTTGAGACACTGGCTGTATGGGCTGTTGATAAACATTGACATGTGGAGAAGCATGATTCACTTGGTGGATGTTTTGTGACGCAGCTTTGAACGTTGCGGGGGGTTCGGCGTATGCGAGGGGGCTGGGCATTGGCCCAGGCTTTTCGTTAGGAGCGAAATGAGTAACAGACGACACAGGACGGACACCAAACGGAGCGGCACTCACGTCAGGGTTCACATAGCGAGCACTGGCCGGCGCTCCGGGCGCGGCGTGTATCCTGTGGTAATGCTCTGCACTGGCCGCCAGCATTTCTTCGTACGGCGGAGATGGCAAAGAGCCTTCGTCTGTGAACTCGTGAACTTCGTATTGATGGACCTGGCGAGGAACTCTGACGTAGTCAGCTGAGCGGCGCACTCTATATGGCTCGTCGCAGCAGCGACGCCTGATTCGAACATGCTCCTCATATGGTTCTTCTTCGAAAACCTCCTGTTGCTCTTCGTATACTTCTCTTCTTATTCTCGGCTTCAAGTCATAGTCGCGTGCATCGCGTGTATCAGCTCTTTCATTGGTGTAAGGCTCTTCAAGTTCCTCCTCCTCGACCCAGGGTTCTTCCCAGGGATCGGCAGCAGCCAGCGCCATCAGCGCTAGAAGCCACAGCGCCGCCTTCATCGTCGGAACACTGCGCTGACACCTGCTGTTTTTTTGTTATATACTGCGACCTTTCACTGACTAACGAAACTGAGGCTTTTGAAAAGGACTTGCGAAGTCGGCGACCGGTGATGCTTTGTGTTTTTTGTGTCGAGTGCAGTTTATAGTAGCGGGTTGTATCGCGGTGTGCAAATAGTCTGTTTGCGTTGGATGACGGCGCGGCACTGGCGGCGCGGGCGCACGCAGCTCCCGCTAGAAAGCGTTCATAAGCGCCGATGAAAATTGTTTTCCCGCTCGATTATGGGCGCGGATTGTCCACTAGAGAAAACACCGGCCGTGAATTATTGAATTACAAGGCTTTTACTATCAGTTCGCGGCCGTGAGATCCGGTTGCGCAATATTTAACCACATCTTGTGCCGCTTCTCGCGTGACTAAACCTTATTGGTTTTACGAATCAATAAAATATATTTTGTCTACCTACAACTAAAAACATAAAAAATATATTCCCTTTACTTAAGGTCTCTGCACACTGCCAACGTTATAATGGGACATGCGTTATTGCAGAAAATGTGTTATCTAGGGAGGTACGTGTCATGAAGCTACTAGGGTTGTCACAAGACATAGGTATTTTTAAAGAAAACTTCAATAAAACTTTTAAAAAATCTTTATTATTTGTTCAGTTTGTGTGTATAAATGTTCAAGTGTTTTTATGCTTACGTTTTTGTATGTAATAGGTGTCACTGGAATATTTTCCATATTTTACCTCAAAGCTCCATCGTCCCTCGTTATCACACTACAAATAAAATAAACGATCAGCGTTATAACCCGAGCAGTGTGTGGGAACCTTTAGCGAATAATACATCCGCTATCTTATTTGAACAACTATGAATGGAGTGAACAATAAAATATATTTAAAAAAGGTGAAAGTAAACATTTTACTTTGTTGCAATGTACATAAGGATCAAAAGATTTATGAGATTGCCTCGTATGGTAATTTCTTTACTCACACCTACTACGCTGTCTTTATTACTGTTATAAATTTTGTCTTACATTGTCCTAGGTTAGGGACAGTTGTGTTGCTTGTACAAAATTAAATGACTGTCGTCAAATGACGGCCCCGTAGCCTGGTTGGTAGTTGGCCTTCGAAGCACAGGGTCGCGGGTTCGAATCCCGCCCAGGGCAAACATTCGTGTGATGAGTACCTGTAATTGCCTTGTGTCTGGATGTTGGGATGTTGTATATTAATATTATTTTTGTGTGTATATCAGCTATCTGCCACCCATAGTACAGGCTCTGCCTAGTTTAGTTTAGGGTCAGATAGCCGTGTGTGAGATGTCCCCGCCACAGAGTAAGCAGCTAGTAGATATTTGTATGAGTGCATTGTTTCGCCAATAAACTGTTAACCAGTTTCTTATCTTATCTTAATTAGCCATACGTGTCCCACTGCTGGACAAAGGCCTCTCTCCGCTCTCTCCATGACTCTCTTTCCCGTGCCTCTTCCTGCCATGTCTCGCTGAAGGCGTCTAGCTCGTCTCGCCATCGTCGTGTGGGTCTGCCGCGTCGCCTTGTCTCAATTGGTAGCATCCACCGCGTAGTGGTTTTTGCTTGTTAAGGGGCTCCCCTATGCTAAGTGGCGCCGCCATCCGTTAAAAAATAATTACTCTATGAGTAAACAGTTTTTCAAAAATCCGGTAGGTCATTTTAAAGATTTGGTGTTTTAGGATATATAGAAGCCATCAACTCTGTTAGTTTGAGTTCGATGAAGTTACAGATAGAAAATTTGCCAAAAGTGGCCGTTTTTAGCAAATTTTCTATCTGTAACTACAGCGGACTATAATAAATACAGTTTATGGCCGCTATATATACTATAGCACGCCAACTTGAAAATGACCTACCGGATTTTATAAAAAATGTATACTTCGCGAGTTATTATTTTTTAACAGACGGCGGCGCCACTTAGCATAGGGGAGCCCCTTAACCAGTTTAGCGAATAATATTAGCCATGTATGTAATTTATTCTCATTAAAAAAAAAAGAAAAAAACATAATTATAATTTAATTTAAAATGTATGACTACGCCTACGTACTGGCAGTTGAATAGTCTGTACCTACCCTAGTAAAATTTGATTCCAGCATCTGGATAAGTTCAGTAAAAGCTATAACCGATTATGGATCGGCCTCCCCTAGCATGACCGTTCACGAGTAGTACTTACCTACCTACATATAATTTTATCCTGCATTTTGATATGTTTACATCTTCTTACTCACCAAGGGGTTCAAACCTTCCCTAAAATTACGATGAATAGGCCTTAGTTGACCACGTTGGCCCAGTGGTCAACTTCACACGCAACCTTTGATTCAACTATATCTATTTATTCGAAGGGAAAAATTAAACTCATTGAACTTGGGCAGGGACTTGAACCCGCATAACCCTAGTTTTTAATTTATTGTGATAGATGGAGCTGTGTGCACTCTATAGCACTAGTAAAAATAGATCTTTGGGCTTGTACGGAGACTTGGTGGCACAATTTGGTAGTGCACCTGTACGGCCCGAATAGCCCTGGAGATTCTGTTGCGGGTTCAAGTCCCTGCCTAAGCTCAATGAGTTTCATTTTTCGCTTCGAATGAAATATATAGGTTGATATACGCTAACAGACGACATCTGTTGAAAAAGCAATAAACCTTTGCTTAATTTCGCAGGTGAAATTCGAAAACACATTGGTACAACGCCACCACACACCACCACACCACCATTTATTTATATAATTTGCCAGAATGTTGTCAAGTT
This sequence comes from Teleiodes luculella, assembly GCA_948473455.1. Lineage (NCBI taxonomy): Eukaryota > Metazoa > Arthropoda > Insecta > Lepidoptera > Gelechiidae > Teleiodes > Teleiodes luculella. Next base: position 15,367,936 of record OX419591.1, on the reverse strand, counting down.
TTCTTTCTTTGACCTAGAGCACCACAATCAAGCCAAGGCGATGCTAGTCCGCAGTTTCTCTTGTTGATTGAAATAAAGGAGTTATTATCGTGATTGGGCAATGGTCCCCTTGACCGGGCTTTCTGCCGCTAATGCCGACGATAGGTTTTTGTGCTGTTGTGAGGACAAAATGAGCTCACAGATACTGATCTAGGCTGCGGCTTAGAGTATTATTCTGGACTCTTGTCGTGTTACTGAAATCTAGCACTTAAAAGAAAAAGAAAAAACCTCGCCAAGCTCGCCTCGCCATATTGCGGAATTTCAATGGAACTAATTTTTAATGGAAATTGTTGCATTGCCCCCAGAGCAAGTTTTTGTCTGGTCTAGTCTAGGTCTGGAATAGTATTTCTCTATTGTATGTGACTGGATCCGATGGAAGCGGGCAGCGCAGGACCGATCGTCGTGGAGATCTTTGGGGGAGGCATCAGGCAAGAGTGGACGTCTTTCGGCTGAAATGATGATGATTGTGACTTTATTATTATGGCGAAGGTATAATATTATAGTAAGTATATTCTAAAGCTTGACCAAAGAAATAAAAAACCTGCTCTGTGGGTGCTACATGTATATTTTTATTTATGGCAACAATTTCCATTATAAAATTAGTTGCATTGAAATTCCGCAATATGGCGAGGTTTTTTATTCCGCAATAAGGTCAGGCTTTACTTACGACTAAAGGGCTTCACACACAGCAGCTATAATGTACATTAATGTGCAATTGTTCGTTACATTATAGCTGCTGTGTGTTGTCTCCTGGCGATTTCTATGGAAAGATGTAATGAGATGTATCGTGCTATAATGTAAAGATGTACATTATAGCTGCTGTGTGTGAAGCCCTTTACTAATATTTTTTTTAACAGAGTTGAAGATGATGTAGGTAGTTTCATTGATTTTATTGATTTTATTAGTGCCATAAAAAAAAAAAGTTTCTGTTTTTCAGTACATGTGGGTAGGGAAGAAAACTTGTCTTTGGATTGGATCTTTAGCGTCAGTCCATCAGTCAGACAATAATATTCGAGGATTCAGGCAGCGGTGTGTAAGCTTCTTACTGATTCATGCGTTTTAATTTCATAGTTTCTTGTTCTTTCACGAAGCCTTATTACATGCAGAGTCTATAAACACTCGACATTGGCGAAATCATAAAGGAAGCGCCATACACTAAGAAATTGAATTGAATTGAATAATATTCGAGCACTGTGGTTCAAAAAATTGAAGACTATAAAAAACTATAAATTCCTATAAATTTGGATGTTTCTCCTGCTGGTTAGTTTTGTGATGTGAGTGCTGTATTTGGAAACAGGGTAAGTTTTAGCACAATTATTCATCATCATACTAATATTATTAATTGATATAATATGTATCAGTATACATAATATATATTTATTTCATTTTACCTGTAAGTATATATAATTATTAGCTGTCTGACACTCTGCATGGGCTCTGCCTAGTTTGTGGGTAATCGTGTGTATTAGTGTATTAGTTATTTTAATTTCAAACTATCCCATGTGATGTATGTACAGTAGCCAGCACATGCGACTGGACATGTAGACATAGAGAGCGCCCGTATTCCGTACCGGTAGGGGTGAATTTCGTAGTGCAAATGCCCAACCGCACGTGCTGGTTAATTTTCCCATGTAATTTATATATGTTACGGCTAAAACCCGAAGTG